>CAUYQG010150174.1:0-27823 GCA_963574415.1 Tarsius wallacei | reverse complement strand
TCCAAGTAGCTGGAACTACAGGCGCGCGCTACCACGCCCGGCTAATTTTTGATTTATTGTAGAGATGAGGTCTCGCCAAGTTGCCCAGGCGGGTCTTGAACCCACGGGCTCAGGCAATCCACTCACCTCAGCCTCCCAAAGTGCAGGATTGCAGGCTGAGCCACCGAGCCCGGCGGGTTTTGTTTTTGTTTTTTTTTTAATCTATCTTGCCACTCTATATCTTTTTCATCAGACATTGAGACCATTTACATTCGGAGTTAATAGTGATATGAAAGGGTATTTTTCTATACATAATATTTGTTGCTATCTGGTTGTTTTGTTTATTTTCTTTATTGTATTTGTGTTCCATAAAGTTTGTAAACTTTATGTTTTTCAGCATTTTTCTTTTCTTTTTTGTTTTGAGTCAGAGTCTCACTCTGTCACCCAGACTGCAGTGCAGTGGCATGCTCCTGGCCACCGCAGCCTCGACCTGATGGGCTCTGGCAATCCTTTCATCTCAGCCTTCCAAGTAGCCAGAACTACAGGCACGTGCTACCACGCCTGGCTAATTTTTTTTAAATTATTGTAGAGACGAGATCTCGCCAAGTTGCCCGGGTGGGTCTTTAACCCATGGGCTCAGGCAATCCACTCACCTCAGCCTCCCAAGGTGCTGGGATTACAGGCTGAGTCACTGAGCCCAGCTGCTTTTCAGCATTTTTCTACTGGTGTATTTTGACTTTTTGTTTCCGTTTAAGACTGCTTTAAATATTTCTTGTACAGCTGGTCTAGTGGTGACAAATTCCCTCAGTATTTGCTTATCTGCAAAAGACTTCATTTTCTTCTTCATCTATGAAACCTAGTTTTATGATATACAAAATCCTTTACTGACTGCTATTCTGCTCGAAGAGGTTGAGGATGGAGCCCCAATCCCTTCTGGCTTGTAGGGTTTCTTCTAGGAAGTCGGCTGTTAGTTTGTTGTTAGTAAGTTATTTGATGCTTTTGTTTCACTTCTCTTAAAATTCTTTCCTTCACATTAACTTTGCCTAGCCATATGATATGTCTTGAAGATTACCTTTTTGCAATGAAACTTCTGGGGTATTTTTTGTTTCTGGTATCTGGATTTTTAGATCTCTGGCAAGGCCAAGAAAGTTTTCCTTCATTATTTCTTCAAATAAGTTTTCCAAATGTGTTGCTTTATCTTCTTCCTGAGGAACATCTACGATTCCTAGGTTTGAACGTTTTACATAATCTCACAATTTTTGGAGACTTTGTTCTGTTCTCTTGATTCTTTTTTCTTTATTGTTGTCTGATTGGGTTAATTCAAAAGCCATGTCTTCAAGTTCTGAAATCCTTTCTTTTGCTTGTTCTAGTCTATCATTAAACTTTCCAATGCATTTTGTATTTTCCTAAATGCTTCTTTAATTTCCAGAATTTTATCTTTCTTTTTAAAGGTGTCTATTCATTAGGAGAATTTTCAATCCATGTCTTGAATATTTTTTTTTCATGTTGGCTTTCAATTTTCTCCTGAAGTTCATTGACTAATTTTATCATCAACCTTTTGAATTCTATGTCTAAAATTTCAAAAATTTCATTTTGGTTAGAGTTCATTGCTGAAGAGTTGGTGTGTTCTTTTTGGGGTATTGGAGAACTCTGCTTCTTCATAGTGTCAGAATTATTTTTCTAGTTCCTTCTTATTTGGGTAGATGATTTCTTCTTATTTGAGGTTGGCAGGGATTTGAGGTAGGCATTGCAAAGTTCCTTTGATTATATAGTCTTGATGTGGTGAGTTTCTCAACTGCCAGATGTGGTAGCCCTGTGCTGTGTATCTGCACTGGCTCATGGCATCTTGAGTGGCCTGAGTGACTTGGAATGTGTAGTTAGCTGGCATTTAAGATGAGGCCTTCCTCAAAACTGAGATATTATATCCAATGTGTTTGACTGTACTGCTAACTTCCAACTACGAGGTGGAGCTTGTGGGAGAATATCAGCTACAATGGTGGCTACAGAGTGTCTCCTTGGTGAGTGCTGTTCCAAGGAACTGTTGAGCCAGCTTAGGTCGACGGCAGGGCTTGGGAGATTTCCCAGGTTTTCTGTCTGTTTTGAGCCTTCTGGGGAGGGCAGAGAAAATTACCTGAAGCACACTGCAAGTGTGCACTCTTAGCTGCCCAAATAGGGAATAAGAGGGAGGCCACTGGGTAATGCTGTTGTGCAGAGCAAGCACAGAAGAGGTCACAAGGGGACTGAGAGGTTGCTGTGGTAATGTGTCCCTCCAAGTTCCCATGTTGGCCCTAGGCAATCTGCAATCTGAATGTCAATGTGCAGCCAGTCTCAGGGTTTCAGGTGTTCTCAGGCAACCCTCCCAGCCTGGAACTGCCTGTAGAGTTGTAGTGTACCCTTGGGGTCTATTCCCTCTCATGCAGGCTGGAAAACAGCTGCTCCACCTTGCAAGCATTGAATTCCTGAGAACTGGCTGCTAGCATTACTCAAGACTTTTTTCGTGCAACCACTCCACAGTAGAGCATGGTTGTGGGCCAGGCAGTTTCCCATGAGGGACTGGGATCCCACAAGTTCATGGCAGGAGCACAGAACTCCAAAATTCTCATCACTCACCTTCTCCACTGTGTCTGGAGGCTGTGGTGAACTGTGGTGGTGCAGACAAGTGTCCAGCCAGTTCCAGCCCAGGTCAGTGGATTTTTTTCTTCTTTGCTCTAAGTGTTATTATCACTTCTTTGGAGATGCATGGGACTTGCTGCTGAATCCATTCCTCTCTGGGTGTGGAGATAATGCTCTATCTTGGTTTAGCAACTCCCTCTAGCTGCCTCATGTTGGCCATTTTAATCCTCTCTCTGTTTTCATAGTTTGAGGTTTCACATTTAAGTCTTTAATCCATTTGAGTTAATTTTTGTGTATGGTGATAGGTAGGGGTCCAGTTTTTTCATTCTTCTGTATATGCTTAGCCAGTTTTCCCAGCACCATTTGCTAACTATGGTTTCCTTTCCCCAATGTTTGTTTTTGTCAGCTTTGTCAAAGACGAGTAGGTTGAAGGTCCTTCGTTTTATTTCTGGATTTTCTTTCCTGTTCCATCAGTCTATGTGTTATTTTTGTATCAATACTATGCTATCTTGGTTATTGCAGCCTTGTAGTAAAGTTTAAAGTTTGGATGTGTGACACCTCCAGTTTTTCTTTTCTTTTTGCTGAGGATTGCTTCAGCTATTTGAGATCTCTTTTGCTTCCATATGAATTTCTGTATTGTCTTTTCTAAGTCTGTAAAAAATGATGCTGGCAATTTGATAGGAATTACATTAAATCTGCAGATTGCTTAGAGTAGAATGGGCATCTTGATAATATTAACTCTTCCTATCCATAGACATGAGATTTTTTTACCTCATTTTTTGTGTCATCCATTCTTTGAGTAGTGTTTTGTAGTTCCCATAGTAAAAGTCTTTCACCTCTTTGCTTAGATGAATGCAGAGATTATTTTTGTGGCTGTTGTAAATGGAGTTGTGTTTTTTACCTGGTTCTCAGCTTGCTTGTTGTTGATGCATAAAAATGCAACTGTTGATTAGAGATCCAAGATGGCCACCAGGAATTAACTGAACTGCACCTCTCTCACAGACCAGAAAATTCAGGCAGCTTAAGAAGATTTGTATGGAGGAAGCACCCTGCATCATGCAGAGGAATCTTGGGATGCAGAGGGAGCAAGGAAAGAATCTGGGTGACTGACATTGGAGCCAGAAGGCCCCATCTCCACCTGGTGTCAGGCTCATGTAGGATCTGCAGTCCTGCTGTGTACATGATAGAGTGTTAATGCTCTTATCATGTACACCAGGATCAGTTTCCCTCCTCCCACTTGCACATGGGATTTCAGTACCATGTGGGAGGAGACCTGGTTAAGGCACAGCAGTATGCTGCCAGAGTCCACGTGGAGTTGGGATCCCAAGTGGAGTTGCAAACCCACTGTGCTCATAACACCCACTGCCAGTCAATCCCCAAGAGCATGCTTCCCACTGGTGGTGTCTGATGACACAGCTCCCAGACAAGGAAAGCTTACTATCTACTGGTTACACTCATTTGGGGTCCATCACCAGTGTCTGGCAGCCAGCACTCTCATTAGACCAGGAAGGTTTGCCTGCAAACTTCTCACACCCAAATGGTAGGGTCTTCCCTGACAAGAAGTTTACTGCTATTAAGTGCTGATTGTGGCCTTTGATAAGGGAGAAAGAATTGTGAAAAGCAAGTGGCAGTCCTGTTTTCTAGTGGGAGGGTTTCTTGGATGTGAATGGCAGCAAAACTCTAGCAGTTCTGCCAGTTACCAGGAGGCCCATCCTCCCTCCCAACCTCTTCAAAGAACTTACAATAGGAATTGGAATTTAGTCTACCTGGCCTGACCTCAAGAAAATCTCTGCAACAAAAATTCACTATGAGTTCAGAGCACTACCCAGCAAGAGTGATGGAGCATGACTAAATGGCCCACTTTCTTGCCCTGTGTGAACTATTTTGAACTGCAGAAAAGTTGTAGGGCAGCTAGCTCACATTTAACTACAAAACAAAACAAAACTAAAACTAAAAATAACAATAAAAATAGAAGAGTTGCTCCTCACAGATGAGGAAGAACCAGCAGAAAAACACCAGTTATCCTCAAGGCCTTAAAGAAGCAATACCTACAAAAGTACTTCCCAGTGCCCAAACAATAGACGCCACTCTGAACAACCTGTCCCCGCTGTCAGACACAGGATTAAGACAATGGATGGTGAAGAAAGGTAAGAAAAACCACTAGAAGTTGGAAGAAAATATCATTCAGGCAACAACAGCCAAATGGGAAGTAAAAGTTGAGCTGACCAATATAAGAAAGATCGAATCTGAAATCTTGGAAATGAAGAATTCCTTCCTGGAATTTCAAAAGACAATAACAGACCAAGAGAGAAGAGTCAACCAGGCAGAAGAAAAAACCTCTAAGCTTGAAGATCAAAATATTTGAACTAACCTAGTCTGACAAAAACAATGAGAAAAGGCTCAAAAAGAATGAGCAAGGCCTACAAGATGTATTGGACTATGCAAAGAAACCAAATCTTGATTGGCAACTTGCTTGGCATTCCTGAAACAGAAGGGAAAACTGAGAACACCCAGGAACTTGCCTTCTAAGAGGTCACCCAAGAAAATTGCATATCTTGCTGGAGAGGTGACCATCCAAACACGAGAGATTCAGAGAACACCTGCAAAATATTATATAAGAAGACCATCCCCAAGACTTATTATAATCCACCTTCACAAGCTAGCCATGAAAAAAAAATTCTTAAGGCAGCTAGGTAGAAGGATCAGACCACCTACAGGGGAAAACCCATCAGAATCATAGCAGACTTCTCAGTAGAAACCTTATAAGTCAGAAGTGACTTGAGTCCCATCTTTAACATGCTCAAAGTTAAGCAGTTACAGCCAAGAATTTCCAGCCCTGTCAAACTACACTTCATCAAGCTAAGCTTCATTAATGATGAAGAATTTATTAAAATCCTTCCCAGACAGTCAATTCCTAGTAGAATGCCACCTCCAGATCAGCCCTTTAGGAGATGTTTAAGAAAGTTTTGAGCACAGAAATGAAAGAATGGTTCCACACATCACAATATCATAGGCTAGAACAGAGTTAACAGAGCATATAGGTCATCCATAAAAATCTAAAACAAAAAAAGAAAGAAAAAATAAAATAAAACAAGGCAACCTCTTAAGACTTTTATGACAGGGATAAACCTTCACATGATCAATAATTAACTTGACCATGAATAGGCTGAATGCACCATTAAAAAGGCATAGAGTAGCAAACTGGATAGAGAAACATGATCCAACATTCTGCTGCCTCCAGAAAACCCATCTCACTGCAAAGACACCCACAAGCACAGGCTCAAGGTAAAAGGCTATAATATGATCTTTCAGGCAAATGGAAAACAACAACAACAAAAAAAAATAGAAGCTACTATTATATGAAACAAAACAGATTTTAAGCCACAAAAGGACACTACATAATGACAAAAAGCTCAACACAGCAATAAGAAATGCCCATCTTAAATATGTATGCACCTAAAATAAGAGCAACTGGATTTATAAAACAATTGCTAAGTGAAGTAAGAGATGACATAGGCACTCATACAATCATAGTTGGAAACTTTAATCCCAATGACAGCCCTAGAAAGATCATCAAGGCAAAAAACCAACAAGGAAATCTGGAATTTTAACTTGACACTTAGTCAATTGGACCTAATAAACATCTACAGAACATTCCACCCAACAACCACAGAGCATACATTCTACTCAATAGCACTTGGAACATACTCCAAGACTAATCACATTATCAGGCATAAATTCAGCATGAACAGATATCAATAACAAGCATCTTCTCAGATCACATAGGAATGAAAATAAACATCATCACCAACAAGAACCACCCCCCCGAAACACACAAAGACACGGAAACTAAACAGTATTCTGTTGAATGACTTTTGGGTCAACACAGGAATCATGACAGAAGTAAAATAATTCCTGGAAACAAATGAAAACAAAGATCAACATATCAAAATCTCTGGGATACCAAGAAAGCAGTTTCAAGGAAAGTTCATAGAATTATATGCACATATCATGAAAATAAAGTGATCACAAGTAAACAGACTAACATCACAGCAAAGGGTTCTGGAAAGGCAAGAACAATTAAATCTTAATTTCAGTAGAAAAATCCAGATTACTAAAATAAAGTCACAATTGCAGGAAATAGAAGACACAAGTATCATAAAAAGGATCAACAAGACATAAAACTAGTTCTTTGAAAGGATAACTGAGATTGACAGATACCTGGACAGATTGACCTTAAAAAAAGGGAGAAAGAGCCGGGCTCGGTGGCTCAGCCCGTAATCCCACGCCTTTGGGAGGCTGAGGTGAGTGAATTGCCTGAGCCCGCGGGTTCAAGACCTGCCTGGGCAAGCGAGACCTCCTCTCTACAATAAAAAGAAAAAAAAATCAGCCAGGCGTGGTAGCGTGCGCCTGTAGTTCCAGCTACTTGGAAGGCTGAGGCGGAAGGATCGCCGGAGCCCAGCAGGTCGAGGCTGCAGTGGCTGGGAGCGGCCACTGCACTCCAGTCTGGGTGACAGAGTGAGACTCCAACTCAAAAAAAAAACCATACACTGGATATCTTGTAAACAACAGAAATCTATTTCTCACTGTTCTAGAGGCTGGGAAGTCCAAGATTTAGGCACTTGCAGATTCTGGTTCAAAGATGGTTCCTTCTCATTGTGTCTTTACAGGATGAAAAGGCAAGGCAGCTCTCTGGGACTTCATTTATAAGGACACTAATACCATTCATGAGGGCTCCACCCTCATGATCTAGCTACCATCCAAAGGCCCTACCTAATATTTATATATAAATATAAAGATATCATATTGCTGATTAAATTTTCAACATATGAATTTAGGGGGGACACAAACATTCAGACCATAGAAATCACTATAAGCAACTCAGCTTTATATGATACTATATT
The DNA here is from genome assembly GCA_963574415.1 of Tarsius wallacei. Classification (NCBI taxonomy): domain Eukaryota; kingdom Metazoa; phylum Chordata; class Mammalia; order Primates; family Tarsiidae; genus Tarsius; species Tarsius wallacei. Next base: position 20,327 of record CAUYQG010150174.1, on the reverse strand, counting down.
TTTTTTAAAGGGTTACATTTTGCCCAGTCTTAGATTCTCCCAGCTATAGTTTATATAATGGTTGGAAAATCCTTCTAGGCTGCAGTTATATGAACCAAGCACTTCGTAACATCAGAAAACTACCAATTCTTTGTTGACTAGTGGTCTTTTCCTCTGCATAATGAGTCATCTCTTGAAGGTATGTCAAGTTTCCAGGAAACATGCATTTTAACAGAAATAATGCTAATCTCTTTGTGGAAGGCCCAGCACTGTAACTTTTATCAAATTTTATGGGCCAAACTGTTTGCCAGACCACAAATAAATGGCAAAAGAAGAAGCCTAGAAGAATAAACAAAGCTCATTTCATTTAGCTAAAAAAATTAGGAAAGCATTGATTGGCTGAGACTAGAACAAGGCCAAGGAATTGTTGGTGGGGGTAGTATAAGAAATAGAAAGAATGTAATGTACATATACCTGTATATTTATAGAATACATATAAAATTTTATATACAGACATATAGATGTTTATATATTTTATATATACATATAAAGATAGTTTATGTCTATATAATACATATGCTTTTTTCTCAAAGAGCAAACACCATTTTGGCAAATTCATTTTTTGTGGTAGTGTTAAAGAGTACTTATTTTCAGTAATACCCAAAGAACTCTGTGACCATAACCAAAGGATTAATTGAGTGTATCCAATAGCTCTTAGTAAGTGTTATTTTCATGCATTAAGTGTAAATGAATCACAAACACATGGACTAAATTTCTGTTAAGGAGTATATAAGTTTAAAATGGAAGGAGCGATGCCTTTTGGAAAAATGTATTATGGTTTCCACCACATTTATATAAGAGCTTGAACTGTTTCACAATCTGAAAGTACATATGATCAATCAATATGAAAAAAACTATCATTTTCTTATCAGAATAAAATCTTAGATTCTCAGGTACACAAAAGATTCTTGAAATTTTTAGTATACACATTGCTAAACTTTATTTTAAATGATAATGATAGAGAATACCTGTTCATTTGTTCTAAAAAGGTAATATACACCCTTCCAGAAACAGTGATTAATCTGTAAAGGAGGTAAATAAACACACACTACTCTAAAACACTGGGCAGTGAAAAAAATCATACTGAGAAAAATTAAGAGTAATTTAGTGAGCTGTTTCCTTTGGGATAACAACAAGAAAGAAAGATAATGTTATCTGTACTCACCCATTCAACTATTTTAGATCCATTCTTATGCAGTATTTGCTTTTGTCTTTTCTCTTCTTTTTTCCTAAACAGTTTTTGACTATTTTATGTTTGTTGCAAGAGATGTTATACCTTAAAATATGGGAAAATAGATTATGCAATCATTATTTAAGGGTATATTGGGCTACTGAAATTCCAGGAAGGCAGAAAACATGTGTTCGTCTCATTACCCATTCTACTGTGCTCATAGTGAAAGGATAATAAAAGATTGTTGAAAGCAACCTCAAATCAGCAAGCCATAGTAAGATAATTAAATGTTTTATTGCAAATAAAGTTATACAGAGGAGACAGATACATTGTTTTCTTCTTTTTATATCCCCTTATTTCCTACTTTCTTTCCTTGCCCTCCAACATCAAAGATAGAAATTGGCCACCACGCCTTCCTATAAATCTTTAACTTCATAGACATATTCATTCATATACCCACTGAGAGCATAAGTTCCAGGCTGCCACTCTAATTTCACTCTCATTTGCCAGAAAGGGTGTTTGAAATATTTATTTTAATGAATTGCTTGCCTCACATCCATGAAGAAACTTGTAGTTAATCCTACTTAGAGTGCTATCTAGTAAGGTTTTATTCAAAAGATCTACATATGTGTCCAATTAAAGACCATACCTCAGATCATTTTCACTACTTAAATGTTAGCCCACAAACAAGAAGCAAATCTAATTTCAGCATGGAAGAAAGTAGATATAATTTTATAATGGAAAACTTACTTGCCCACTAAATCTAATGCTGCTAACTTTCCAATTCCAAGTAGCATAATGTTTAAAATTATACTTTTAATTCTGCCTAAAAAAATTAAAAAGTTGGATTTTAGATATTTAAAGTTTCAGGAAAGTGTCAACCATTTGCAAAGCTAGGTTAGACCCTTGTTAGTTTTATTCTGAAATTTAGCAATTGGCAATGGTAATTGATTTACTTGAATATAAAACACAGCAAAGCTTCACACATAAATGTTAAATAATTGATTGTAGTCCTATTTCTGTATCTGAATAACTTGACTAACAAACACCATGTACATCTTAGCAAATAAACATAAATAAATTAGATAACAAGTAATGAATTTCATCTTTAAACAGTTTTATGATTAGACAATGTAAAAATTAATCCTTAACCCTAACCAATCTTGTTACACTAATCATAATAGCATAGTTTAGGTGGAAATATTAATTTGAAATAGCAATGGGTTAATTAGTTAATTAGGACTTTTTATAGAAAAATCTCAAGAAAAAATGACCAATATTGGTTAAAATTTAAAAGTGATTATCTTAAGGCCATAATAAGATCTAAAAATTAGTTGGCATCAACTTTCATCTTTTTTATTTTATTAATTAACTATTAGAATTCAAATTCAAACTTACTGAATGATTATACTTACAGGTATTCATTTACTATAAAATATTATAGAGAAATGTAAACTAAAATACACTTCAAAGAAAAAACTTAAATAGACATTTGATTTAGATATGTTAGGTGGTAGAGTACTTAACTGAGTTGAGTATATCTCACTTCAATTATTTTCAGAAGAACCCATGAAAAAATTCTCTATTCTTATTTTTCTAATCTGACTTTTATATTCTGAGATTTTATAAATGATAATTATGAGCTATTTTACTTCACTAGTTTGAATAATTTCTAATAACACTTTGATAAACGAATCTGTCTTTAAAAATTCTAACATAGATATAATTTAAAACATTGAAATGAAAAACACATTCTCCTTTATACTTTCTATTTCCTATTCCTTTTTTTCCCTTTCACTTATTTATTGGTCCATTTACCCTTCCAATATTTTCTTCCCATACTCTTTATATCCTTCCCGTCTCTTTATTCCTTTGTTTTGCAAATCGATACTATCCCAAAGATTCATATCTTAAGTCACACAAGAGCTCCCTGAACTTAGGACCATGAAAATTAAACCCCAAACAAAATGAATACTAAAAACTTGACTTTGAACTTTAAGACTAAAATCTTTAATCTCCAAATGGAGTGGAGATCTGACAAGTAATTTCTCTGACTAGCATAAAATTTTCAAAGCAACTTTAGCTACAGAAAGTGAGTACAGTATAGTATTTCATGCAGAGACAAATTAAACTAACTCACCATTAAGGTTTGCCAAGTTCCTCTTCAACTTGGTCCTTGAAAAGTTTACATACATACACAAACACAAATATAGAACTACATATTAAATATTAAAACTACACATTATAAATTTAGAATTAAATTATCTCCAAATCCTGAAGCATGTGTCTGACTTCCTAGCTAAGTATCTCCTTAAAGTTGGGTTAACAGCCACACAACTTCACATAAACCAGAGTGAAAGAGAAAAGTCTTTTCCAATTTTTTTTGTTAATTAATAGACTTTATTTTTTAAGAGTAGTTTTAGTTTCCCAGCAAAATTGATCAGAAGGTACAGAGATTTCCCATATACTCTCTTCCCCAACTTAACGCACAGCCTCCCCCACTATCAATAGCCCCCACCAGGGTGGTACATTTGTTACAATCGATGAACCACATTAAAACACTATTATTACCCAAAGACCAATGTCTATATTAGGATTTACTCTTGGTGTTGGACATGTTATGGATTTGGACAAATGTATAATGAAAAGTATCCACCACTACAGAATCACACAGTGTAGTTTCACTGCCCTAAAAACCCTCAGTGCTCTGCCTAGTTTGCTCTGTCTATTCATCCCTGCCTTGTCCGTAACCCTTGGCAACCACTGATTTTTTTACTCTCTCCATAATGTTGATGTTTTTGAGAATGGCATATAGTTGAAATAATATAGTATGCAGCCTTTTCAGATTTGTATCCTTTTCTTAGTAACATGCATTTAAGTTTCCTCTGTAGTTTATCATGGCTTGATAGCTCATATCTTTTTAGTACTGAAAATATTCTATTGTCTGGATGCACCACAGTTTTTCCATTCACTTACTGAAGAACATCTTGATCACTTCAAAATTTTAGCAATTATGAATAAAAGTGTTATAAATATCTTTGGGTATATTTTTGTGCAGATGCAAGTTTTTCATTCCTTCTAACAAGGGACATTATTGCTGGATAGTAGAGTAAGAGTATAGGTAGTTTTGTAAGAAATCATCAAACTGTCTTCCCAAGTGGCTGTATCATTTTGCATTTCAACCATCAATGAACAAGAGTTCCAGTTGCTCCACATTCCCACCATCATTTGGTATTGTCATTGTTTCAGCTTTGGCCAATCTACTAGGTATGTAATGGTATTTAATAGTTGTCTTAATTTGCATTTATCTGATAACGTGTGATGTGAAATTTTTTTTATATGCTAATTTCCCTTCTTTGACAAACACCAAAGTATATCTTCTTTGGTGAAGTGTCTGTTAAGATATTTGGCCAATTTTTTAATGGATTCATTTGTTTTCTTACTGTTGAATTTTAAACTTCTTTGAATAATAATTCTTTATCAGGTTTGTCTCATGCAAATATATTTTTCCAGTCTAGATAATTATTTTTTCATGAATTTTATCTCTGGTGTTGTATTGAAAAAGTTGTTGCCAAGTTCAATATCATCTTGATTTTCTTCTATTTTTTTAAAGAGATTTGGGGGGGGAAAGAGAGAGGTTTACAGCTTTCCTTTTTACATTTAAGTTTATAATAAATTTGGGGTTAATTTTTGTAAAGTACATAAGGTCTGTATCTAAATTCATTTGTGTGTGTGTGTGTGTGAATGATCAGCTGTTTTCTACTATTTGCTTAAAACACATCTTTTCTTCATTTTATTGCTTTCACTCCTTTGTCAAAGATCAGTTGGCTATATGTATGTGGATCTATTTCTGAGTTCTTCACTCTATTTCACTGATCTGTTTGTCTATTCTTTCACTAATACCATACTGTCTTGATTATTGAGTCCACAAGTCAGATAGTGCCAGTCTTCCAACTTTGTTCTCCTTCATTATTGTGTTGAATAGTCTGAATATTTTCCTCTTCATATAAATTTTAGACATAGTATTCACAAAATAATTTGCTGTAACTTTGATTGGGATTATGTTGAATTTACAAATCAAGTTGGGAAGAGTACATATCTTGAAAATATTGAGTCTCTCTATTCATGAACATGGAATATCTCTCCGTTTATTTCATTCTTTTAAAATATCTTTTATCAGAGCTTTATAGTTTTTCTTGTATAGGGCTTGTATGAATTTTGTTAAATTTGTACCAATTAAATGGGATTGTATTTTTCATTTCAAATTGCACTTGCTCATTCCTTTATATTAGCCTGCAACCTTAATATAACTTCTCGTTAGCTCCAGGTATATTTGAAAATTATTTTTTATTTTCTGCATAGATGATCATGTCATCTATAAACAAAAACAGTTTTATTCTTCCTTCCCAATCAGTATGGCTTGTATTTCCTTTTCTTATCCTATTGCATTAGCTAGGAATTTTAGTTCAATGCTGAAAAGGAGTTATGAGAGGAGATGTCGTTGCCTTGTTTCTGATCATAACAGAAAAGTTAGTATTAATATTAGCTGTAGGTTTTTTTGTAGATTTTAAAAATAAATATGAGAAAGTTCTACTCTCCAAGCTTACTGAAAGTTTTTATCATAAACAGTTGTTGAGTTTTGTCCAACACTACCCCTGTATCTGTAGATATGATCATGTTATTTTTCTTTTTTAGATTTTCATGTGATGGGTTATGCTTGTGGATTTTTCAAGTGTTGAACTAGGCTTAAATACCTGGAATAAATCCCACTTGATTATAGTACATAATTTTTATACATTGTTTAATTTGTTCTGTATCTGTAACAGAAAGTTAAAATAAAGAAAAAATAAAATTTAAAAATATATATACATTGTTGGATTTCATTTGCTAATATTTTGTTGAGAGTTTTTACATCTATTTCAAAGAGGTATCGGTTCATAGTTTTCTTGTAATGTGTTTGGTTTTGCTACTAGGGTAGTCCTGGGCTTATTGGATGAGGTAGAAAGTAGTCTCTCTGTTTTTATCTTTTGAAAGAGTAGAAAATTGGTATAATTTGTTTCTTAAATATTTGGCAAAATTTACTAGTAAACCCATCTGGGACTGGTGCTTTCTGTTTTGAAAATTTTATTATCTATTCAATTTAATTAACAAATATAGGTCTACTCAGATTATCTATCTTCTTGTATAAGTTTTGGCAGATTGTATCTTTCAGGGAATTGGTCCATTTCATGTAGGTTATCAAATCTGTTAAAATATAGTTGTTCATAGTAATCCTTAGTTACCTTTTTAATATCTATGTGATTTGTAGTAATATTAGTACCTTAAATTCTCATTCTCTCTCTCTCTCTCTCTCATTAGTTAGGCAGGCTTATTAATTTTATTTATGTTATAAAGAACTGATTTTTGGTTTTATGTTATCTGTAAATTTTCAATTTCATTTTGATCTGTGGTCTAATTTTGATCAGTTACTTTCTTTCACTAACTTTGGATTTAATTTGGTTTTTTTTCTGAGTTTCCTAAGGTGAAAGATGACTGATTTTGGAGTGTTTCTTTTTTCTAACATACAGTAAGTCCTCTACATATGAACCTTCAAGTTGTGAACTTTCAAAGTTACAAATGTGTGGGACGATCCTTCAGCTCTACCATCTCCCGCCTCCACTTCCTCCTCCAGTGAGAAACTCTTCTTGCCTGTTCTCTGTATGTCAGCTGTTGTACTGCAGTGTAATACAGTATTTTTCAAAGGTACTATACTGTAAGACTTCAAATGGTATATTTTTTGTGTTTGTTTGTTATGTATTAGATATATGAAAAATATTATAAAGCTATTACAGTACTATGTAACTGATTGTATTAGTTGGGTACCTAGTATAACTTGGTTAGACTTACAAACTTCCTCGCTGAACAGAATGTGCTTGCATGTAGAGGACTTACTGTATACATTCAGTGCTATAAATGTCTTTAAGTACTGATTTCACTCCATTCCACACATTTTAATGAGTTGCATTTTCATTTTCATTGAGTTCAAAATATTCTTAAATTTCTCTTGAGATTTCTTCTTTGACCCATGTGTTATTTACATGTGTCACTAAGTCATTAGTTATTTTGTTATTTTCCAACTTTCTGTTATTTATTTTTAGCTTAATTTCATTGGTGGAAGAGCAGACATTGTGTAATTTTTATTCTTTTAAACTGTTAAGGTACGTTTCATGGCTCAGAATGTTGTTTGTCTTGATGAATGTTTCATGTGAGCTTGGAGAGATTATGTATTCTGCTTTGGTTGAATGAAGTAATCTATAGATGCCAATTATACCCAACTGATTGACGGTGTTTTTGAGTTCAACTACTGGATCTGCCCATTTCAGATAAAGTGAGTACTAAAATTTTTAACTATAGTAGTGGATTTATCCATTTTTTTCTTGCAGTTCTATCAGTTTTTCCCACAGGTACATTGATGTTTTTCTGTTAGATGCAGGCACCATAAGCATTGCCATGTCTTCTTGGAGTATTACAATACATTAGGTAATGTTGCCTTTATTCATGATAACTTTCCATGCCCTGATATCTGTCCTGTCTGAGATTAAGATGGTTACTCCTGCTTTCTGTTAATTGCTGTTAGTGCAGTATATTATTTTCTATCCATTTACTTTTAATCTATGTGTCTTTTTATATTCAAAAGGAGCTTCTTACATACAATACATATTTGAGTCTTGTTTTATGGGGTGGTGCACTCTAGCAATCTCTATTAATTGTCACATTTAGATTATGTATGTCTAAAATAATTATTAACATAGTTGTTCAATTAATATCATTTTTGTTACTATTTTCTATTTGTTACTCTTGTTCTTTGTTCTTGATTTTATCTTCTCTTTTTCTGATTTTTGTGGCTTCAATCAGCATTGTATATTATTCTTATTTTCCCTCTCAGCAAATCAATGATACTACTTTTTTTTTTAACTTTTTTAAGTGGTTACCCTAGAATTTGTAATATATATTTATAAACAGTCCACATTCACTTTTAAGTAACTATATCATTTCACAAGTAGTATATCTTATAATAACAAAAAAACCCTAATTCCTTCCTCCTACTATCCCTCGAATTATATCACTGCTGTCCTTCACTTCACTTATAGATAGGCATACACAAGCATATTTATATGTGTGTGCACGTGCATAATAAAATACAATGCTATTTATTTTGAACAAGTATTTATCCTTTTGATCAAATAAGAATAGGAAAAACATATTGTTTATTTTATCTCCACTTATTCTCTTCTTTTTTTTTTTTTTTTGCTATTTCTTTCTTTATATAAATCTCGTCTGTTAACCTATATCATTTTCCTTCTCCCTAAACAATTTCTTCTAACAGTTCTTGCAAGGTAAGTCTACAGGCAAAAAAATTATTCAATTTTTGTTTCTCTGAGAAAGTCTGATTTCTCCTGAACTTTTGAAGAAGAATTTCACGGGACACAAAATTCTAGGATGGTGTTTTTTTCTTCCTCTCTTAACACTTTGAATATTTCACTTCAGACTTCTTGCTTGCTTGGTTTCTGAGAAGCTGATGATAATTCTTATCTTTGCTTTTCTATAGCTAAATATTTTCTCTCCTCTGGCTCTTTTAAAATTTGATTTTCTGTAGTTTGAATGATTTGACTAAGTGTATTTTTTTTTTCTCAGCGTTTACTCTGCTGATGTCCTCTGAGCTTGCTAGAATCATAGTTTCATTTCAGAGATTAATTTGGGGAAAATTATCAGTCATTATTGTTTTAAACATTTCTTTTGTTCCTTCCTTTATTTCTTCTCCATCTGGCATTTGCATTTCATATATGCTACAACTTTTGTAGTCATCTCACAGTTCTTGGATATTCTGTCTGATTTTTTTAGTCTTTTTTTTTTTTCTCTTTGCTTTTTCAGTTTTGGACATTTCTATTAAGAAACTTCCTCCAGCTAAGAGATTCTTTCCTTAGCCATGTCCAGTCTATGAATGAGCCCATCAAAGGCGTTCTTCATTTCTGTTACATTGTTTTTGAGCTCTATTATTTTATATAGGTTCTTAGAATTTCCAAATCTCCACTTACATTGCCCATTTGTTTTTGTATGCTGTCTACTTTATCCATTAGATCTCTTAGCATATTAATTACAGCTGTTTTTAACTCACCATCTAATAATTCCAACACCACTGCCATATCAAAGTCTAAACTTTTGTTTGTTTGTTTTGCCTTTTTAAATGACTTGTAGTTTTTCATTATAGCCAGACATGATATACTAGGTATAATAAACTACTATAAGTGACCTTTAGTAATGTGATAGTAAGTGGGGGTGGGGGGTGGGAGGTAATAAGTAAGTTCTATGATTAAGTGCCAGTCTTTCAGTAAAACTTTACCTCTGGGCTGAATTTCACAAGTGCTTTTCAGTCCCCACTCCCTTAGGTGAGACAAAATGTCTAGAATGGGTTAGTGTAAGGTATTTCCCCTTAGAGGTTAGAGGTGGTTGAAGTTGACTATCCCCCCCCCCCACCCCCCCGCCCCCACTCCAGGTCAATTAGGCTCTGATAAAACGCCAGCAAATTAAGCTTTGGTTAACTAGTTTTTCCCTGAGGGTGAAATTTGTTAAAAAGAACAGAGTGCTTTAGCATATTTCAAACTGGTTCCCTTTTCCCTCCCCCTGCTCAAAGCACTGAGAGGTTTTCCTCTGAAATTCACTGTGAGAACCAGGTTGTGCTCCCAGACATAAAACCCACAAAAGTGGAGAAGCCCTACTATGACACACGCAGCCTTCAACAATTCATCGATTACAGTTCAAGTTTTCCTACCCTAGCAGAGATGGTGACCTTGGAAGTTTGTGCTTGTGGGCCTCTGCTCTGGTAAATTATGATTCTCTGTATGTGTTCCTCTGTCTCTCCAGTTTTGGGGTCAGCACGTTGCCCTGTGACTTCACTTATTTTACAGGACTAAGAAGAGTTGTTGAATTTTCAGTTTCCTCAACTTGTTCCTTGGTTTAAGATAAAGTGGTAATTTTCAAGTTATTTTCCAATTATTTTTTAATTTGGAGTTTAACACACCCTGCTAATTTCTCCCGGGATACATAAATTTGATCAAGACGTCTGAGATCTAAGCAAAACCAGGTAAAAGACAGCAAATCTCTCCCACAATACATATAAATATAACACATTTTTTATTATCTAAATCAGCACATTATTTTCCTTTTGTTATATTACACACCTTCAACTGTTTGTAACTTGTTTCAGACATTATAAGAAACAGACATCAAGTGAACTTTGTTTTGTGTTAGTAAATTTTTTTAAAATGAAGAGAAAGTCTACTGTTACAGTAGGGACCTATAATTGGAAATGTCACCATATGTTAGCATTCAAGCTACTTATGAACCTATCTGTTCAATTAAATGTCAGCTGTTGATTGACTATGAAGATGCCATGCTTAAAATCATGTCCATTTCTATGCTTCTGACTCTCATACATATGGAAGAAATAAAACCTTTGAAGTAAATCCATTGTTCTATGTTATCCAGTCATTTTGCCAGCGAAGAGCATAAAGCAAATTATCAAGTTACTGATACTTAATACTCTGAAGCTCTACAGGATCTAGGTTTTTTAATAGTTATTCTCAAAATAATGTGTGCATTATTCCTTGAAAGAATTTCTGACACTGGGTTTTAGTTTTATATGACCCCTAGATGATGCTAAGATATTTTAAACCAGGTGAGATTTAGTAGACCACTATATCAGAAAGGCTTGGGCCCCAACAAAGCCACTGGTTAGTCTTAAACTGTCTGTCATAAGCTATTAGAAAAAAAAACTTCAGAATTAATTAAACAATTTTTTAATTCAAAAATCTACCAGACACAGAATATTTATGTAGAGCCATAGTGGGATTTTGTTTTGTTTTGTTTTGTTCTTTAAGATTCAAAGGCAGGCCAGGCATAGTGGCTCACTTCTGTAATCCCAGCACTTTGGGAGTCCAAGACTGGAAAATTGCTTGAGACCAGGAGATTGCAACCAGCCTAGGTAACATAGCGAGACCTCAAAAAATTAGCCAGGAGTGGTGGCAAGTGCCTATAGTCCCAGCAACTTGGGAGGCTGAGGTGAAGGATTGCCTGAGTCCAAGAGGTTGAGGCTGTCATCATGCCACTGCACTCCAACCTGGGTGACAGAAAGACAAATATATATATATATATATATATATATATATATATATATATACACTGGATGATGCTGAGGTTTGGGTTTTTAATGAATCCATCCCTCCCAAACAGTGAACATAGTACCTAATAGGTAGTTTTTCAACCTTTTCTCCTTTCACTTCCTCCCCATTTGGAGTCTCCATTGTCTATTGTTTCCATCTTTATGCCCATGTGTACACATTGTTTACTTCCCACTTATAAGTGAGAACGTGCAGTATTTAATTTTCTGGTTTTGCATTAACTCACTTAGGATAATAGCACCCAGCTCCATGCATGTTGCTGCAAAGGACATGATTCCCTTCCTTTTATGGCTGTGTAGTAATCCATATTGTATGTGTACCACATCTTCTTTATCCAATATGCCATTGATAGACACTTAAGTTGAGTTCATGACTTTGCTATTGTGAATAGTGATGCAATAAACATGAGTGCAAGGTTTTGTTTTTTGTTGTTGTTTTTTTTTTATTTCTTTTTCTTTAGGTAGATACCCAGTAGTTGAATGGTAGTTCCATTTTTAGTTCTTTGAGAAACCTCCGTACTGTTTTCCACGGAGGTTGGACTAAGTTACGTTTCCACCAATAGTGTATAAACGTTTCCTTTTCTCTCTATTTTCACCAACACCTATTTTTTTCTTTTTAATAATAGCCATTCTGACTTCTATTAGAGAATATCTCATTGTAGTTTTTATTTAATTTGCATTTCTCTGATGGTTAGTGATGTTGAGTGTTTTTTCAAGGTTATTTTTTATTTTATTTTATTTTTTTTGGCTGCTTCTGTGTCTTCTTTGGAGAAATGTCTGTTCATGTATTTTGCCCACTTTTTAAAGGGGTTATTTGATTTTATCTTATTTATTTCCTCAAGTTTTTTATAGATTCTATATGCTAGACCTTTTTCAGATGCATAGTTTGCAATATCTTTTCCCATTCAGTGGGTTATCTGTTTACCCTGTCGATCATTTCTTTTGCTGTGTAGAAGTTTTTTAGTTTAATTAAGTCTCATTAAGCCAATTCTTGTTTTTGCTGCAGTTGCTTCTGAGGTCTTAGTTATAAATTCTTTGCCTAGGCCAATGTCTTTTGGTTTTTCTTAGGTTCTGTTTTAGAGTTTTTATAATTTCGGTCTTATATTTAAGTTTTTATTCCATCTTGAGTCAACTTTTAAATGTAATGAAAAATAGGGATCCAGTTTCATTCTTCTGCGTATGGCTAGCCAGTTTTCCCAGCACCATTTATTGAACAGAACATTCTTTCTCCATTGTTGATTTTTGTTGATTTTTGTCAAAGATCAGTTGGTTGTAGGTATGTGGCTTTATTTTAGATTATCTATTCTGTTCCACTGATTTATTGTTTATTCTAATGACAGCACTATGTTGTTTTGACTGCTATAGCCTTATAGTATAGTTTGAAGTTGGGTAATACAATGCTTCTGGTTTTGTTCTTTTTGCTTATAATTCATGTTGTATGAGTTGTTTTTTGATTGTTTGGCTATTTGGTTGTTTCTTGGTTCACATGAATTTTAGAATTTTGTTTTTCTAATTCTGTAAAAAAAAATTGATAATTTGATAGGAATTGTATTAAATCTATAAATTGCTTTGCACAGTATACTCATTTTAGCAATACTGATTTTTCCAATACATGAACATGGAATATTTCTTCTATTTGTTTGTATAATCTATCATTTCTTTCATGAGTGTATTGTAGTTCTCTTTGTAGAGGTTATTCACCTCCTTTGCTAAATGTATTCCTAGGTATTTTTTTGTTGCTATTGTAAATGGGATTAAGCTCTTGATTTTGTCCTCAGTTTGAATGTTGTTGGTGTATAGAAATGTTACTGATTTTTGTATGTTGATTTTCAATCCTGAAACTTTACTGAAGTAATTTATCATGTCTAGGAGTCTTTCAGAGGAATCTTTAGGGATTTCTAGATACAAGATCATGTCATTGGTGGACAGATATAATTTGACTTTCTCTTTTCCTATCTGGATGTCTTTTATTTCTTCCTCTTACCTGATTGCTTTGGTTAGGACTTCCAGTACCATGTTGAGTCATCTTATTTCAGATCTTCGTGGAATGCTTTCAATTTTTGCCCATTCGGTATTACAATAACTGTGGGCTTGTCATAGATGGCTCTTATTATTTTGAGGTATATTTCTTTGATGCCTAGATTGTTGAGATTTTTTATCAAGAAGGGATGTTAAATTTTATCAAATCCTTTTATTGCATGTTTATTGAAATGATCATATGGTTTTTGTATTTAATTCTGTTATTTGGAAAGAATCACATTTATTGTCCTGGCATCCCAGGGATAAAACTCAATTGATCATGGTGAATAATCTTTTTCATGTGCTACCGGATTTGATTTGCTAGTATTTTGTTGAGGACCATTGCATCTGTGCCCTGTAGTTTTCTTTTGGTGTTATACCATTGCCAGGTTTTAGTATCGGGACAATACTGGTTTTGTAGAAAAATCCCTCTACCTTAATTTTTTTTGTTATAATTTCAATATGATTGGTACTTGCTCTTCTTTGTATGTCTGGTAAAATTCAGCTATGAATCCACTTGGTCCAGGACTTTTTTTGAGTTTGGCAAATTTTTTCTAATTGATTCCATTTTATAGCTTGTACTTGGTCTGTTCAGGGTTTCAATTTCTTCCTAGGTCAATCTTGAGAAGTTGTGTGTTTCCATGAATTTATATATCTCCTATAGATTTTTCTAGGTTGTGCACATAGGGATATTCACAGTAGTCTCTGAGGATCTTTTGTACTTCTGTGATATCGTCACCTTTGTCATTTTCAACATTTCTTCTCTCTTTTTTCTTGGTTAATCTAGCTAGTGGTCTTTCAATCCTGTTTATCTTTTCAAAGAACCAACTTTTCATTTCATTGATCCTTTGTATCTTTTTGTTGTTGTTGTTGGTCTCAGCTTCATTTAGTTCTGCTCTGATCTTAGTTATTTCTTTTTTTCTGCTAACTTTGGGTTTAGTTTTTTCTTGCTTTTCTAGATTGTTTAGATGTGATGTTAAGTTGTTTATTTGAGATTCTTCTATCTTTTTGATGCAGTTATTCTCCACTATAAACTTTCTTCGTAACACTGTTTTTGTTGTACCTCAGAAGTTTTGGTGTGTTTTGTCTCTGTTTTCACTTGTTTTAATTTTTTTTTAATCTCTGCCCTAATATTGTTGTTTACTCAAACATCAATCAGGGATAAATTGCTTAGTTTCCAAGTATTTGTGTGATTTTTTGAATGTTGTCTGTGGGGTGTTGAAGTCCCCCACTATGTCTGTCTATGTCTTTCTATAGATCTAGTTGAATTTTTTTTTAAATAAACCTGGATGTGCAATGTTGGGAGCATATATATTTAAGGTAGTTAAATCGTCTTGTTTAATTGAACTCTTTATCATTATAGACTATCCTTCTTTGTCTTTCTTTACTGTTGTTGGTTTAAAATCAGTTTTATGTGATACAAGAATATAATTCTTGCTCTTTTTTGTTTTCCATTTTTGTGATAGCTTTTTCTCCACTCCATTAATAGGTCTTTTGTTTTTTATTCTAATGATGCTCGATTAGTGGGAGTCCTCCACTGAGACATGGTTACTTAAACTGTAAAATGTGGCAATTGTTTCAGATTTGAAAGTAGAGATGTATGATCCTATTTACTCCTCAAGGAGAAAAATTAAAAGTCTACTCTTGTAAGTGATAATCCATTAAAAATAGGTGAGTGGGCCAGGCTCAGTGGCTCAGCCTGTAATCTCGCGCTTTGGGAGGCGAGGTGAGTGGATTGCCTGAGCCCGCGGGTTCGAGACCTGCCTGGGCAACTTGGCGAGACCTCATCTCTACAATAAATCAAAAAATTAGCCGGGCGTGGTAACACGCGCCTGTAGTTCCAGCTACTTGGAAGGCTGAGACAGAAGGATCGCCGGAGCCCAGCAGGTCGAGGCTGCGGTGGCCACTGCACTCCAGCCTGGGCGACAGAGTGAGACTCCAACTCAAAAAAAAAAAAAAAATAGATGAGTGATGGTACAGTTGTTTGGTATACAGAAACCATGAGTGAATACCTCTCCTGTGACAAAAATAAGCCAAATAGAAAGGGCACAGATCCACTGGTGCCAGCACAAACTGTTCATCCTCTCTGAAAGCCCATGAACTAAGAATGTTAAAGTATATTAATTACTAAAAACTGTCATAGGCTATTATGGCTGACTATTACACAATTATTATTATTTTATTTTATTTGCTTATTTATTTGAGTCTGAGTCTCACTCTGTTGCCCAAGCTAGAGTGCAGTGGCACACTCACAACCACTGCAGCTTTGACCTGCTAGGCTCGTGTGAACCATCTGCCTCAGCCTCCCAAGTAGCTGAACTATAGGCACGTGACACCCCACCCAGCTACATTTATTATTTTAAATATTGTGTTCAAGTTAATCTCAGGTAAGTATTTTTTTGTTTCTTTTACTTATATGTAAAATATTTGTATATAATGTACAAATCCATAGCATAACAATATATCAGATAATCACTTATAATTCAGAAGGCATATGAATACTAAATCCAATTTCAATTTTAAAATTTTTAATGAGTAATATTTGTGAGCCAAGCATTGCAAGAAAAAACATAGTGTAAGATAATCTTTACCCTTGAAGATCTGGGGATGTCTTCATAATAAACTATGAGACTCTGAATGTCTTGGCTCTCTTACTTTGGCAGAGATCCAAGTAAATTAAATGGTTAGATGTTCTGTTAAACAATTATAGATAAGAAGAAAAATAGATTTTTCTCCACCATCTAATATCATTAATGATATCTTGCATTTTGTAGATAAGTTCTGAGGCAAATGTAAGCTGATAGCATATATTTTATCTATATCTGTTCTTGGAATATATACATATTGATTATAGTTTCTACATCAAGAGTATTTGAGGGGATTAAGTGACTTAATACATGCAAAGCACTTAGAACAAAGGTTGGCCTGGCACATAGTGATATCTCAATAACTGTTAATTATTTTTGTTATAACAAGACTGAGAAAACAAAATAATTTTAGTTAAAGCAATTCAGATTTGTTATACAGACCTGAATGGCACTGTGTAACTGAGACCTAGAAGAAAAGTCCATGAGTATTGTTGGAACATTTTAAAACACCTCTCTCGCTCAGGAGGTTAACTTAATAAAAAAGAGGACAAAAGTCTGGCTCTTAACTCTGTCAATGTCTATCATAAGACATTGCTTTCATATTACACATGACAGTTCACCTGTGTATAAGGACTCTGTCTCCAAAGGACAACAGTGTGATAGTGTAGTGAGAAAGACTGCATACCCTGTTGACCTTCGCTATAAAACAACTCAGCATAGGTCAAGAAGAAAAAAATGAGAATTTTAATGCAGACTTTATTAAAGTGAACTTATTTTAAACCCACGAAAATTTCCAAATTTCATTTCAGGAATCACAGCATAACAGCAGCACTTTAAGAATTTTCATTAGTATCAAGTCTGCAACCTCCCTTTAAAGCACTTATTGGTGTACTATTTATAGCAATCAGCTGGCATAAAAAAAATCCTCCAGTGGAACTGGTTGACCTTAATTTAGGGGGAAAAAATGCTAGAAAGAAAGTCCCCAGAGCTTAGTTCTGCAATACAATTGCTTTGACTTTAAGTTCAGAGATTGTGATCAAAGCAGACACAGTTATGCTGAGCATCTTTTAAATCAGGGATCCCTATTTTACTCTGGACCTAGGTTTTTACTCCTGAGATAGTGCAAAAAAACTTTGCTTACCATCATCTTCAACCTAGCAGATTATATTATAAACTTAAAAATAAATCACAATAAACAAAACATTCTAGTTCTCTCCCTAACTAAAGAGATAAAAGAGACTACATGTTACGGTAGAAAGGGAAAAGAGGATAAAGAAATTAATATTTTTTAACATCAAACATCTGCAGAAACCATGACAGGCACTTGCAAGTGTTACCATAAGAAACACTCCAAAACAATTTCTTAAAGAGTGATCTCCTTAACCTTGCCTTATAAATTAGAAAACTGAAGTCCAGAGAGATTAAGTGACATGGATCATTTCACAGAGTTAGTTAGTGGCTTATGTCCTGAGTTGAAGTAAAAATATGAGTCTCCTCTTACTTCAACCAAGCTATATTTTTGGAAAGCAAAACTACTTCTCTGAACCAATTTCCTCCTCCTTGGAAAAAAAAACAGAACAGGCGCGGTGGCTCAAGCCTATAGACCCAGTACTTTGGGAGGCCAAGGCGAGAGGATTGCCTGAGCCTACGGTTTCAAGACCAGCCTGGGCAACTTGGTGAGACCTTGTCTCTACAATAAACCAAGAAAAATTAGCCGGACATGGTGGTGCATACCTGTGGTTCCAGCTACATGGATGACTGAGGTGGAAGCATTGCCTTAGTCCAGCAAGTCAAGGCTGCAGTGGCCATGAGCATGTCACTGGACTCCAGCCTGGGCCACAGAGTGAGACTCCAACTCAAAAACAAACAAAAAATGAGACTGTGGCAAATGGACACTAGGTTGGTCCCTCATTGTCATGTCCTTGTGTAATCTTCTCCTCTGCAGCATGAACAAGATAAGATTTGCTTCTAACTAATAGAATACAAGCAAATTTGACAAGATGTACTACATTGCATAAGGCTGTAGAACTCATTATGTGAGGAGACTCTCTTGATGGCTTTAAAGAAGCAAGCTGAGGGAGCCTAAGATGGCGACTGGACAGGTTGGACTATGAGAGTCTCCACAAAAGCAAGTGTCCATAAAGACTCTCTGTGTCAATAGGCATGCACTGGTGGGAGAGTAAAAGTCCGTCTGAGGGAAGACTCAGGTTCATGCGCCGCGCCCCCCCCCCCCAGGGTGACTGCAAGCCCCCGCCACCCTGAGATAAGAGCGGGCAGCTTGCAAAATTGTCTACTGCTCTCGGAACTCTTCAGAGAAGAGAAGAGCCTGCCAAATTCTTCTGTTCCTCATTGCCTGATGCCTGGCCCTCACCATCACCTGTTAGGGTATCAGCTGGAGCCCTGGATCTGATCAGTGGGGAGAGAGGATCCAGGAGAGCCGGAGAGGTGCCCCGTGCCCAGTGAGGAGATGCCAAACAACCATTTTCCGTGCCCTGGGACCAGGCAGAGACCTGCATTGCCCCACCCAGCTCCACCCAGCCTCCAGCTTGGGATCTAAGGCCCAGGCAGAGATCTGCATTGCCCTGCCCAGCTCCGCCCAACCTCCAACTTGGGACCTAAGGTAATCTCATCAAACTGGGAGAGACAAAAGTCCCTCCTCCATGCTGGATTGGACACAGACAGGTCAGATCTGAGTGGCAGACTAGACAGGCAGCAAGCCAGGTGAGTCCAGATCTGAACCACCCTCCTTCCAAAGTAGGCCTGAGGCATCTGACCCAAGCTGTGAGCAACCCCATCTGCCTGTGCTGAGAGCAGAGGGGAGGAGCTAGAGATCAGAGATGAAAGTACTTTGGACTTACAGGAACGACCTCAGGGCGAGTTTGGTTCCTTGTTTTTATTTTTATTTTTTGTCAGTTTGTTTTGCTCATTTTTGTTTGTTTTTGGTTTTAGTTTTTTTCTCTTTCTGTTTTTGATAACATTTTTGTACTTGCTTTGTTTCTGTTATTTTACTGATTTTTTTCTATTTTTTTGACTTCCTGTTTGTGTATGGGAAGAATACATCAATAGGCAGGTTTTTGTTGGACTGTATGTTTGTGTGATTGTCTGTATGGTTTAGCTTTTTACAAATCTTTTCTGTCTTTGTGTCTCTTTTCATTTGTTAATTGGTACATCTGTTTTCCCTCTTACTCTTCTCTCTCTCCACCTTCATCCTGCCCCGCTCCCTCCTTTTTCCATTATTTTCCTTTTCTTACCTCATTTTGCTTCCAGGGAGCAAACCTAAACCCCACCACATAGACAGATTATAAGGCAGTGGGAAGTGGGTTCCAGGGTGCCCATATACCTGTTGGTGGATACTGGGATCTGTAGACAGAATTTGAATCACAGCTTCCCCCTCAAATCTCAAAACTACAAAAAGTACAGCCCCCAACCCACAGCCCAGCTTCAGAATTGAACAAAGGAAGAGGACCCACATAAGGAAAAATAGGAGACTGAGCAAACAGACATAAAAGGAACCCCACCATCCCTGAACAACAGAATTAAAGAAGGGGGGAGGGAGGAAAATCTACACAAATGAAGAAAAACCAAAAGAAGAATATGGGTCTCACACAGACCCCTGGGAGGTCAGACACTGAGAGACTTTGGAACACAAACAATAAAGAGCTCCCAGAATGACTGGTCTCAAACTAGAAACTCAGATAATAAGACAGTAATAGAGAGAAAAAAAAAGAATTGAGGAGAGGCAAGAGGAAAATAAGAAGGAGTTGATAACTGAGATAACAGCAGAAAGAATACTGTGAATGAAATAAATAACAAACTGATAAGCATGGAAAACAGAATTAGCCAAGCAGAAGAAAGAATCTGAGAGCTTGAGGAACAAAATATAGAACTAACCCAAACTGTCAAAAACAAAGAAAAGAAGCTTAAAAAGCCAGAACAAAACCATCAAGAGGCCGGGGCTCAGTGGCTCAGCCTGTAATCCCACGCTTTGGGAGGCTGAGGTGAGTGAATTGCCTGAGCCCGCAGGTTCGAAACACACCTGGGAAACTTGGCGAGACCTCATCTCTACAATAAATCAAAAAAAAAAAAAAATCAGCCAGGCGTGGTAGCGCGCGCCTGTAGTTCCAGCTACTTGGAAGGTTGAGGCAGAAAGATTGCTGGAGCCCAGCAGGTCGAGGCTGCGGTGGCCGGGAGTGGCCACTACACTCCAGTCTGGGCGACAGAGTGAGACTCCAACTCAAAAAAAAAAAAAAAAAAAAGGAAATCCCATACTTGAACCTGTTATTCAAAGCCTGCA
>CAUYQG010150172.1:0-22181 GCA_963574415.1 Tarsius wallacei | reverse complement strand
CTAACCCCTAGTATGGCTATATTTGGAGATGGGACTTCCAAGGAAGTAATTAAACGTAAATGAGGTCAGAAGGATAGGTGTCTGATCCCATAGGGTTAGTGCCCTTATAAGAAGAGATGCTGGCCAGGCTTGGTGGCTCAGCCTGTAATCCCCGCACTTTGGAAGGCCGAGGCGAGCAGATTGCCTGAGCCTACGGGTTCGAGACCAGCCCGGGCAACTTGGCGAGACCTTGTCTCTACAATAAATGAAAAATTAGCCGGGTGTGGTAGCACGTGCCTATAGTTCCAGTACTTGGGCGGCGGAGGGATCACCAGACCCCAGCAGGTCGAGGCTGCAGTGACCGGGAGCATGCCACTGCACTCCAGCCTGGGTGACAGAGTGAGACTCCAACTCAAAAATAACAAAAAACAAAAAAAGAAGAGATGCTATAGAATGTTCTTTCTTTCTTTCTCTGCTAACACAGAGAAAAGGCCGTGAGAGCACATCGTGAGAAGGCAGGTGGCCATCTACAAGCCAGGAAGAGGGTCTTTAGCAGAAACTGACCATGCTAACACCCTCATCTTGGGCTTCCAGCCTCCAGGACTATGAGAAGTAAATGTTTGTTGTTTGAGCCACCATCCAGCCTGTAGCATTTTGTTATGTCAGCCTGAATGAACTGATGCAAGGAGAGAGTAAGCCAAGCACATCTCTACCTCTGAAACTAACATCTTGGAGCAAGGCCATGAAAACGTGGATCCGTACCTGCCACTGCTTTCTGTAGAGAGATGCCACTTTAGATTCCAAGGAGGTGATTAGTTCATTGTAAAGAGCTAAAGGTGTGGACTCAGGTGCAAGAATTTCTTGCTTCCAATCTCCCAACATCCTGTCACTTCCTAGGATTGTGACATTGGCAAAGTTACTTAACTTTTCTGAACCTCAGTTTTCTCCTCTGTAAAACAGGAACACAGAGAACATTTGGAGGCCGAGATGTGAAGCTTCCTACTCAAATCCATGCTTCTCCCTTAGAGTGACTGTTTAGAAAAGGGCTCTCATTCAGGGACTCCGTTTTCCAAATGCTCCTTGCATCTAGTTGTGGTTGTTTGACTAGTTTTGCCCGTGTGATGTGAGCAGATGAGATTGGTGTCAACCCTGAGTCAAAGCATTGAGAAGGTTTCTTCACACTCTCCTTTCCCTTCTGTAGGTTGGAGTGGCAGAGCCACAGATAGAAAGAGCTGGAGGCCTCAAACCTTCATGTGGAGGAAAGCTCTCACTGAACTCCCATATTGAATTGTTATATAACCAAGAAGTAAATGTCTTTACTGGGTTAAGCCCAGCTTTTCTGGAATTGTCCTGATTTCAGATTTTCTTTCCTTTTATCCTGGGGTCAGGGATATCATTTGCCCAACCCTTTTCTTAAGCCAGAAATTAAAACAGAAATCACAAAGGAGGGACTGGGCACAGTGGCTCATGCCTGTAATCCTAGCGCTTTGGGAGGCTGCAGTGGGAGGATTACCTGAGCCCAGAAGTTCAAGACCAGCCTAGGCAACATAGCAAGATCTTGTGAAAGAAAAGAAAGAAAGAAAGAAAGAAAGAAAGAAAGAAAGAAAGAAAGAAAGAAGGAAGGAAGGAAGGAAGGAAGGAAGGAGGAAGGAAGGAAGGAAGGAAGGAAAGAAAGAAAGAAATCACAAAGGAGGCATTCATTCCATAGCACATGGACTTTTGAATAAATGGGGTATAATCATGATGATGACAATAATGACAATGACATCGGCAACCAAGATGTTTTTGAGCTTTTCACATATACCACTGTTCGAAGCACTTTGCTTTTATTAATTTATTTACTCCCCACATCAACTCAATTAGATACATTCAAATATTAGCCCCAATCGGTAGATGAGGAAATCGAAGCCCAAGTTCACAAAGTTAGTAGCCAAAGTACCTGAAAACTATATTGGTTTTTGGAAACACAAAAATTCTCACTTTTCATCACCAGTGAAACTCACCTGTGGTCTTCAAACACTTTTGTTCATAGTTCTCTAAAAGAAACTCAGAAGATAATGTCCCTGGGGCATATTGTTTGCAAATACAATAACTACTGTCATCCCTGTACTCTCCTTTGTCTACAATGTGACCTCAGTACCTTGTATATTTCCTCATCTTTTGAATCTGACTTTACGATTTGATTTAACAATTAGAATGAAGCAGAGGTAAAAATGTAGACTATAAAGCCTAGACTTCAGGAGATCTTGTGGCTCTCTTTAACCAAATAAAGAAGTGCAACGTAAACTACCAGATGATGACCAGGCCATGTAGAGCAGCCAATATCCAGCATCCACTTCCAGACATGTAAGTGAGACCATCTTTGACTCTACTGTTGCTAGGCAATTGCACTGCATGAGTGATCCAGATGAGACCAGCAGAACATCCTCCCAGCTGAGCCCAGCCTAGATTACTGACCCATAGAGTTAGGAGCAAATAAAATGATTGTTTTCAGTCACAAAGTCTGGGAGTGGTTTCTTATGCAGGGATTAAATAACTGAGAGAATCCTCTTGTATACATTTAAGGTGATATCTATAATCTTGCATCATATGTTTAAAACAGTTTAAGAGCATATCATTACTGACATATTGGGAATACAGGCATTTTGAAATAAGGACATTTCTTCATTCTCTAAATATATTTAGTGGAATTTAAATGTGATGCTAATTTTTTTTTAAATTTTTTTGAGACAGGATCTCACTTTTTTGCCCAGGCTGGAGAGTAGCAGCACCATTCTGGATAACTGCAACCTCAACCTCCTGGACTCAAGTGAGCCTTTTGCTTCAGCCTGCTGGGACTACAGGTATGTGCCACCATGCCTGGCTAATTTTTAAGATTTGTTTATCAATTTTTTTTTTTTTTTTTTTACTATTTTTTGTAGAGATAAGGTCTTGCTGTGTTGTCCTGTCTGGGCTCAAAACCTTGGACTCAAGTGATTTTCCCACACCAACCTCTTAAAGTACTGGGATTACATGCCACACCCAGCCATGATAGCAATTTAATGTCCACTACCCTCCCTTTATAATGTATTCAACAAACTCTTATTGAACAGAAGGTAGTTTTGCATTATACCTTTTCTCCTTAAACTCATATTTGCATTCAAATTCTGCTACATATTTTTTCTAATGTAACATATTTTTCTATTTAAAAGTTTTTATTTATCATCCTGTCAAACACATGTGCATCAAAAATATGTACAAAATTGAAGTGTATTTTTATGTCATGTCAGAAGAATGCCCTAATAGTTCAATAAAATTATTCTGAATTGAGCAAGAATTATTATTAGTGCACAACTAAGCAAAATATTATAAGTGCAGTATCAATATTGACCATCTTTAGACATAAAGAGTAAAAAACAAAATCCATGGGGAAAGTATAATGAAATAGGCAGAAATTTCTTTTTTTTCCAATTTTCTTATATCTGTGAATGAACACTGCTTATTTCTTTCGTCGTTGAGTATTCAGCATCAATTCCTACATTTCTTTTTATATCATGTGCACTGAGAAAACTTGTTCCCATAAATATGTAGGTGGGAATGGAAAGAGTTTTGCTATTGTAGCAACCTTCAATTCTCTGAATGCCTTTGAAGTTGTGTAGGGCTCTATCATCAAAAATTACATCTAATGATCTCTCAGCTGACAATTCAATGAGGTCTTCTTCACTGGTGATGAAAGTATAGAATTGGAAACCACCTAATTCGCAAGGGTTTCTTACCCAGTCATTAGAGTCATTCATTTTTCTTGTTTCTGGGAAATATACCAAAAAGGTTTTACCAAGTCTTATGGAACAACTCTCAGTAATTACACCTGTGACTCTGCCACTTAGGCATCTTGTTTATTCTCACAAGAAGTTGGGAAAATGGAAACATTGGTAATTCAATGCACCTAAGCCAAACAATCTCACTGATTAAAAAATGCTCTTATTTTGTTTTAAGTACTTTAAGTCTCTTTTCACTAGGACTTCAGCGACAGCCCCCAAAATAGCAGGAAACATCCTCCATGTAAGCTAATAATTTAGTGTGAAATTCCATCAGCCAAACCAAACCTACAGTCAGAAAAAGTCTGATTTCATGCTTCAGTTCAAATAAGTGTCCCCCCAATAACCATCTGTCTCCTAAACTTCATCTCTCAGAAGAAACACAAGGTGCAGAGTCTTGCCGTGAGCCTTCAAGGTTTGTTTCCAACACTCCCTTGCTTGGCCTCATCGAACACGCCTTCTCTACTTGTCCCTTCCTTGTTTTGTGTCCTGTGGGTTTTTACATGCTGGGGCTATGCACCAAGGTGAGATTTGGCATGGGTGAGTGGGGTGAGTTTGGCAGGGGCCAGTGGTCTGGCTTCCCTTTGAGAATTGAGAGAAGTGGAGTTAGGAAATGAAAGCCAGCTCATATACAGGAAGTGGAGGACTTGGAAATCACCTCCCTTAACTACCCCTGTATATGTGCCCCCTGGAAAGTTTTAATGCACCTTGGTAAATTTGTAGAGTGAGTCCAACACATCTGGGGACAGATGTGTCTGCTAAGTTATTATCAGCCAGGAACAGTGCTCTAAAGACAAATGAAGGAGATAAACAAGCTTTCTTTTCCTTCTTTTTTTTTCTCTGTCTCCCAGGCTGGAGTGCAGTGGCATGATTATGGCTCACCGTAGTCTTGACTTCCTGGACTCAGGGGATCCTTCTGCCTCAGCCTCCTGAATAGCTGGGACTGCAGGCGTGTGCCACCACACACTGCTGATTTTTACAATGTTTTGTAGAGATGAGGTTTCACTATGTTGCCCAGGTTGGTTTCAAACTCCTGGGCTCAAGCAATCCTCCCCCCTGAGCTTCCCAAAGTGCTGGGCATATAGGTATGAGCTACCGCGCCTGGCCAGTAAACAAGTTTTCTTGTTTTCAATTTTCCTGGGGTGTTATGGGAGCACAGAAGAGGGGCCACAAAAACCAGGGAAGACTGACTTGCAAGAGGCAACTCCCGAGCTGACTCTGGGAAATCTAAATTTGTAAAAGCTCACAAGTGATTTTTATGCCCACTGACATTTGAGAACTATGACTAGGGTTACAAGACCTTGAAACCAGGAGAGGATGCAGGTTGGCCGTCGCTAGCGAAGAAATCTATATTTCATGTGGCTCTGAACTTGGTACCTGCGAGTAATTTCAGAGCTGACACCAACACCGAGGTTTTTCCAATTCAACTCTAATATTTCTTTCCCTCTGGTTTAAGCGGAGAGGGTGGCGGCCTTGTTGGTGGGGTCCCATAATCGCACAATCAGCGGGTATCGTGACTGATAGCAGCATTTATAGTCCTCACACCTGGCCACCTGCTACTTATAGTGACGAGTGGGCTGATCACCTGGAGTTCTTGCCTTTCTTGCTGAACAGACTCCAAAAACCTGGGATCTCTGAAAAATTGAAAGCAAAATCCCAGCCCCCAGAGAGGGATGTGAAAATGCCAAGCTATTTTATTTACTAGCCTTCCTTCCCCACTGAGTCCTCTCTCTGCCCGCCCAGGCTGCCATTTCAATTCGTCCCAAGTGGAGAGGACTTGGGAACAGAGCCGCGGCTTCTCCTGGAAGAGAGTTTCAGAGCCCCAGACCTGGATATCACACGCTTACCCAATTAAAACTGTCCCCAGGAACACCTTGCCAGAGCGCCCTACGATAACGAGCCCCTGTCTGTTACAGCTCACACCCTCTCCTACACGAGGAGATAAGGAGATGTGTTGCTTGAGCCATATTTTTGGAAATTGCTAGTTAGTTGCAAAATGTTTCCCGAGGTAGAAAAAAAGCACCAAGGACTGTAATTATTGGATTGTTTCACTTTCGAGGCCAAGAAGCAGATGCTCGACTTTCAAGGCTTGGGCAAGCAGAATCACAAGTTAACTCCTCTGCTTGCCACCCCAGCATCCCAGCTCACTGGCTTCCTTGAAGAGGCCCACTTAGGAGATCAGTTGAACCACTGCCTAGGATTGGGTTTGCAAGGCTCTTAAAAAAGCCAGGCCATACTGTAATCTGGTGCTAATCAGATTTCAGTGTGATGTCGCCAGGAAAAATTGATATGTAGAATGCTAGACAGGAAAGGTTTAGAATCAAATTTCATAGATGAGAAACCATTCTACAAATCCTATGCTTAAAGAAAAAAACTTAGTTTGGGATGAAATAGAGAAATTGTTTCGTGTCTCTGTTCTCCTGCTCCGCAATCCCCACATGTTTTATCTAAGAACTGGAAAATGAGTTCCCTGAGTTGAGAGCTAGCCTTGTGTTGCAGTGAGATGAGGGTAATACAGTAACTTGGGTTTTTAAAAAAAATACCAAACTCTGTTTATTATTATTATTTTATACTTCTAATTTTTAATTTTAAAGATGTGGGGTCCAACTCAGGGTTAAGTATTCAGGGTTCTCTATTTCATCCCAAAAATGTTCACTATGCAGGTACCCTTGTTGATGAGGTGTGTCCCCTTTTCCCCAGGCAGATTCCCACTCAGTAACTTGTTCAAGTGTCCGACAAAGCTGGAAGAATTTAATTAAAAATAATTCATTGACTGCATTTCCTTCCTTGAGTACTTGAGTGCCCAATATGTGCTAGGCTCCGGAAAAGAGATTGTGAAAGGGATCGTTTGGTTGCTGTCTTCTTAGCGCTTGATATCTATGGGGTGACCTAATATTAGACACTTCAGGAAGGGTATCATAGGCTGCCACGTGCGGGTGGGGGTGCAGGTGGCCATGGCATCACTTCCCTCAGTCTGGTTGTAGGTAGTTCTTGAGGAAGGCTTCCTGGAAGAAGTGATGCTTAATTTGAAACTTGTAACTTCAGCAAACCTCAGTCAGGCAGATGGGCCAGAGGTTGAATGCAGGGAAAGACGGTCAGGCGTTTGATGGGGAGAATGCCCCAGGCAGAGGGACCACCCGTGGAAGGTGCAGGGTCCCAAGTGACCGTGCGTGCTTGGGGAACTGAAATGGAAAACGGAAATAGCCATTCATTCATTCACTTAGAGGTATATTTTAGTGCCTATTATGTGTGGGGTCTGGTGCTAAGCCAGGGAATAAGACTACAACAAAACAGAATTGTTTGAAGTATAATTAATAATAACCAATTATTCTTATAACTAATATTTCTCAAACATCTGCTCCGCGGACACTTTTCTTAGTGTCACTTTACAGATGAGTAAACTTAGGCACAGAACAGATGAGTTCAGTGACACACCGAAAGTCACCTTGCTGGTGGGTTGGGGAGACCGAACACAGGTTGTCACAACCTGCAACTTTCTTCTGGCTGGAAAGTGTGAATCCACGGCTGTGTTGTGTGAAAGGGATTGTATTTCAAGAGACAGCGTGACCAACTCTCCTTTGCCTGGAATCCAGGGAGGCACATAAAATAGCCGATAAGAGAGCAGGCCTCTTCTAGAGCCTAAAGAAACATGCTAAAGAACTGGGGATTTATACAAAAGGCAATGAAGCACACAGATTGCATTCTGATAGTTCCAAACCTTGTAGTTGCACAAGCTGAAGGGCCCTCACCCCAGAAGGGACGCCCCATCCTTTGTGGGAATTACCAAGCTGTGGGTACCCATAACCTTATCAGCGGCAGCAATGGCATCTATTCTGTATTGCTCTCCTGATCTTGCCGGTGTTAAAAGAGGCCCCTCCAATGATCACCAACATCACCTATCGATAAGACCAAGCTGCTTTGATTGTTTACCATGGTAAAGGAGAACACCACCTCTTGAAGCTTTGGTGGTATTTCAGGAGGGGAAATGTAAGGTCAGAACTGAATTGAGAGTTGGAAGCTAAACCAAGGGCTTTTTCAAATGGGGAGCATGAATTTCAAATAATCTTCGGATGTAGATAGTCTGTTGATACGTCTCATTGAAGAGTTGAAAGTCTTTCAGGACTCTTTGGGGAAGTTCTCATAATGAACAATCAAACTATGTGCCCAGGCAGAAGACTCCCGGAAAAATAAAGTCATGCTAATGAAGACAGAGTGGGAGAAAGTCATGTTAATGCATACTGTAAGGGAAGGTCTCTGTTCTGTGTCTAGGCTTCCCCTGGTGTGGTGGGTTTGGTTCTCATGAGCACTGATTTGTCCGTCACTGCCGCCCACCACACTCTTGGGGAATCTTCACCTCAGCCAGGTCCTTCTGAGAAATCGCAATATCTATTCCATGAGCTGGATTAAGGTGCTGCAAAACCTAATTCTCAGATCCCAGAACGGATTGGTAGGCGGTGTTTCCTCCCCAAACTGCACCACATGTCACCAGACCCAACAAAACATCTCTGCTTGCACTTAGCGTCTCTCTGGAGCCATTTTCATCAGCTTCTGCTTCTCTAACCCTCTCTCCTGAGGGGCCTCAAAATTAGCCCGAGGAACTAAGGGGGTGCAGATGTTTCCACGGCCCAAAGTGCTTTTTCTTCCTTTCTCAGTCCCCTTCCTCTCCAAAACTTTTCTCACTTCTCCTGAGGACAACAAAACCAAATCTCCTTTGCAGAGGACTGAAGATCTGCTGACACTGGTAAGGTGTGTTTGTGTTGTGTGGTATTGCACAGGCGGGAGTATGAGTGGGATCACAGGGAGATTGGGTGCAGTCTGCACTGGCAAGTACCCACCAAATACACCCCGTGGTACTCATGCTGTGAACTATTCTTGGACATCCTCCCACTTCCCTCCAATTCTATCAACCCTTTCAATCCCCTCCACCTCTCCTCTCTCATGAGAGAATCAATATTAACTGCAATGTCTCATCATCTTGTCTCTTATCTTGTCTACCCTATTCTCTGTACAATCTCCTTTGGCATTTCCTTATATTCAGTTTGCTTTCCAATCATGCTCTGTCTTAAATTGTCCTCTGTTCCTCCATCCCACAACATTTTATTATAAAAATGTTCACACATACAGAAAGGTGAAAAGTATTTTCCAATGAATGCCCACATACCCATTGTCTAGAACAGAGGCTAGCAAATTCTGTAAAGCGTTGAATAGTAAATATTTGAGCCTTTGCCATACATAGGGTCTCCGTCACAACCACACAGGTCTCCCAGTGTAAAAGCAGACGTAGACAACATGTAAATGAGGGGGCGTGGCTATGTTCTGAGAAAACTTTATTGACAAAACAAGCATGTCCTGACCTCCACTTAGACTCTACCATTAGTTTTTACCACACAAATATGTGCTTATTTGATCACATATGGATCCTTCTTCTATACATCTCTTTATCATCTCAGTTTTGATGTATTCCAAATTAAACTCCCCGAAACACTTCCATCAGTTTATATATTTATTCTTTCACAAGTATCATCTTTTCATCCAAAGGCTGTCATCTCTGGAATGACAAAAAGCAAAAAGGCCATCCCAAAGTGTAATGCTTTCTGAAGCCTTCCCTTGTTTTTCACAGTCGGAAGTAATTGCTGCCTTTTACTATCATTCATTCATTCAATAAACACTTCTCTGTTATTTTTTCCAAACACAGTCCTAAATAAGATTCAAAAATAAAAGCAGGCACTTATTATCTAATGAAGGAAGAGAAATGCAAATAAATAAATACAAAGTAGTTGATAAAAGAAGTGAAAGCAAAGAATTTTTGACTTAGGGAGAAAAGACATAAGCTCTGCCCTGGGGGGGAGTTGGGAGAGGTGTCTCAAGTTCAATGTGGGATGAGAGGGAGAACTGGGCTTCCCTGGCACACAGCGTTTATGGTGCCCCATGCCTTACTAGATCCGCAATTTGGAATTTATACAGCAGAAGAAGCTCCTCAGAGGTCACTGCTGGGAAGAACACTTGTCTCTCAGTCCTGCTCTAGTCACGCTGATGAATTTCCTTCAGGATGTTCGGGCCTATTGTTCTACTCTACACCAGGGGTTCCCAAATTTGGGCACATGGGGGATCACCTGGGGGATGTGTTAAAACGCAGCTTACTAAGCCCCAGCCCAGATATTCTGACTCAGTAGGTATGAGGTGGGGACCCAGAACTTGCGTTTCTAACAAGTATTCAAATGCTGATGGTGCCGATCCAGGGACCCCTCACTGCTCTAAGCAAAGATGTCCATCCTGTCTGCTCATTCTTCTTTTAAAAAATATTGACAGCACATTTTGAATATTTTGGCAATAGGTTTTCTTGAGTTTGTACCAGTTTGCCTCCGTATTATGAGCATACATATATTTTGACCCTACAATTGGCTATTAACATAGTATTGTTTCTAATCGTATAAGGGTACAAGTGATACCTTGGTCTTTTCAAGGATAATTCTTTAAATTACTTGTGAAATTAAAGATGTTAAAATGTCTACAAGTGACTTTAGTGTCGTTATTTTGTTTTGCGAATCTCTGGTCACATATTTAACTCCTATTTCCATGGGGGAGAGGTGGGGAATGGGATTTTTTCTTTCTATCTGATTTATAGGGCTCTTCTTATTTTTTTCTTTGTTTGAAAATTACATTTGGATTTTATTTTCATTTTTAAAAATATATTTATTTATTGTAGCGTTGTAGGCCAAGTAAGCTGCATGCAAGTGAAGTTTGGGCTTCTAGGTGGCCGACACGCCTTCTGGTAGTGGACCAGCTACCCTATGTGTTATGACATGCTCCCATTCTTCTCCCACCTTCTCTCCCACCCCTAGCAGAGCCTGGCAACTGCCGATCCCTCCCTTGTGCTAATGTGATTAGTGATAAGGGCCCACTTATGAGTGAGAACATATGGTATTCAGTTCTTTGTTTCTGTGCTAGTTCACTTAGTATGATGGTCTCCAACTGCATCCAAGTTACGGTGAAGGCCCTGATTTTCTTCTTCTTTAGGGCTGCATAATACTCCATCATGTATATGTACCACATTTTCTTTAACCAGTCCACTTTCAATGGGCAGTAGGGTCGGTTCCATGTTTTTGCTATTGTGAATAGTGTGGCAATAAACATGCATGCGCAGGTGTCTTTTGGGTAGAGTGATTTATGTTCCTCTGGCTATATTCCCTATGTAGGGATTGCTGGATCATATGGAAGATCAACTTTTAGTTTTTTTAAGAATTACCACACCGCCTTCCATAGTGATTGAACTAGCTTACATTCCCACCAACAGTGCAGAAGTGTTCCCTTTTATCTGCAGCCATACCAGCACCTGCTGTTTTTTGACTTATTAATGATAGTCATCCTTACCAGAGTTAAGTGGTATCTCATTCTAGTTTTACTTTGCATTTCTCCAATGATTAGTGAGACTGAACATTTTTGGGTCTGTCTATTGGCTGCTTGTATGTCATCTTTAGAGAAGTGTCTGTTCATGTCTTTTGCCCATTTTTAAATGAGGTTGTTAGTTTTTTTTTCTTTTACTGCATTTGAGTCCCTTGTAGTTCCTGGGTGTTAGACCTTTGTCAGATGTGTAATTTGCAAATATTTTCTCCCATTCTGTGGGTTGTGTCTTTACTCTCTTGATGGTTTCTTTTGTTGTGCAAAAGCTTTTCAGCTTGATGAGATCCTACCTATCTGTATTGGTTTTTGTAGCATTCGCTTTTGGAGACTTGGTCATGAATTCATTGCCTATTCCATTGTCTAGAAGGGTGTTTCTTATATTTTCTTCTAGGACCCTTATAGTTTGAGGTTTAACATTTAGGTCTTTGATCCATTTTGAATCCAGTTTTGTATATGGTGACAGGTAGGGGTCCAGTTTCATTCTTCTGCATGTGGTTAGCCAGTTTTCCAAGCACCATTTGCTAAACATGGTCTCCTTTCCTCAATGATTTTTATTGGTGGTTTTGTCAAAGATGAACTGGTTGAGAGACCATGTTTTTACGTCCAGAATCTCTGTCCTGTTCCATTGGTCTATGTTTCTATTTTTGTACCAGTACCATGCCTTGGTTACTGTAGCTTTGTAATAAAGTTTAAAATCTGAAAGCGTGATAATTCCTGCATTGTTTCTTTTGTTTTGGTTATTTGAGTTCTTTCTTGTTTCCATATGAATTTCTGTATTATCGTTTCCAGGTCTGTGAAAAAAGATGTTGGTAATTGTCTGAGTATTGCATTGAATCTGTAGATTCATGAGCATGGGATGTTTTTCCATTTGTTTGTGTCATCCTTGATTTCTTTGAGCAGCATTTTGTAGTTCTCATGGTAAAGGTCTTTCACTTCTCTGGTTAGGTGGATGCTAAGGTATTTCATTTGTGTGTGTGGCTATTGTGAATGGGATTGTGTTTTTTATTTGGTTCTCTGTCTGCTTGTTGCTGGTGTATAGAAATGCAACTGTATTTTGTGCACTGATTTTGTAACCTGAGACTTTACCAAAGTTGTTTATCAGTGCATGGAGGCTTTTGACAGACTCCCTAGGTTTTTCCTGGTATAGAATCATATAGTCCACAAAGAGAGATATCTTCATGTACTCTTTTCCTATTTGGATACCTCTTATTTCCTTTTCTTGCCTCATTGCTCTGGCTAGGACTTCCAGCACTAGGAAGGGCAAGAGTGGACATCCTTGTCTCATTCCAATTCTTAGGAGGAATGCTTTCAGCTTCTGCCCATTGAGCAAAAGTTTGGCTGCAGGTTTCTCATAGATGGCTCTTAATGTTTTGAGGATTGTTCCTTCTATGCCTAGGTACTCAAGGGTTTTTATCAAGAAGGGATGCTGGATTTTGTCAAATGTTTTTTTCCATGTCTAATGAGATAATCTTGTGGTTCTTGTTTTTACATCTGCTAATAAGGTGAATTACGTTTATAGTCTTTTGAATATTAAACCAGCCCTGCATCCTGGGAGTGAAGTCCACCTGTTCATGGTAAATAATCCTAGAGATGTATTGTTGGATCCTGTTGGCTAGAATCTTGTTGAGAATTTTTGCATCTATGTTCATCAAGGAGATTGGCCTGTAATTCTCTTTTCTTGTTGGGTCTTTGCAAGGTTTGGATATCAGTATAATGTTAGCTTTATAAAACGAATTGGGGAGAGTTCCATCATTCATGATTACCTGGAATACTTTCAGTACTATTGGTATCAGCTCCTCCTTTTATGTCTTGTAGAATTCAACTGGGAAGCCATCTGGTCCTGGGCTTTTTTTGGCAAGGTATCTTTTGAGTGAGTCAATTTCCTGGATTGTTATTGCTCTGTTTAGAGTTTCAATTTCTTCTTGTCTCAACCTTGGGAGGTTGTGTGATGCCAGAAAATCCTCCATTTCCTTTAGATTTTCTAGTTTATTGACATTCAGCTGTTTATAGTAATCTCTGATAATCTATTTAATTTCTTCAGGGTCAGTTGTGACCTCACCTTTTTTGTTTCTAATTGTGTTCATTTGGTTACTCTCTCTCTCTGTCTCTGTCTCTCTCTCTCTCTCTCTCTGTCTCTCTTTCTTTTTAGTCTATCTGGCCAGGGGTCTGTCAGTTTGATTATCCTTTCAAAGAAACATCTTTTTGTCTTGTTGATCCTCTCTATGATATTTTTGTCTTATATGTCCTACAATTGTGACTTTATCTTAGTGATGTGGATTTTTCTACTGAAATTAGGTTTTATTTTTTAATTTTTTTTGAGCTGGAGTCTCACTCTGTCCCCAGACTGGAGTGCAGTGGCCG
This sequence comes from Tarsius wallacei, assembly GCA_963574415.1. Lineage (NCBI taxonomy): Eukaryota > Metazoa > Chordata > Mammalia > Primates > Tarsiidae > Tarsius > Tarsius wallacei. Next base: position 8,643 of record CAUYQG010150172.1, on the reverse strand, counting down.
CTCCCGGCCACCGCAGCCTCTACCTGCTGGGCTCCGGGGATCCTTCCGCCTCAGCCTTCCAAAGTGCTGGAACTACAGGTGCGTGCTACCACACCCGGCTAATTTTTTTTTGGATTTATTGTAGAGATGAGGTCTCGCCAAGTTGCCCAGGCGGGTCTTGAACCCACGGGCTCAGGCAATCCACTCACCTCAGCCTCCCAAAGCGCAGGATTACAGGCTGAGCCACCGAGCCTGGCTTGAAATTAGGTTTTAAATGCTCTTGCCTTTCCAGCTCCCCTAGGTGTGATATTAGGGTGCTTACTTGTGATCTTTCTATTTCCTTGATGTGTGTATGCAATGTTATGAATTTTCCTCTTAACAATGAATTCATGGCATCCCAGAGATTCTGATAAGATGTGTCTTGGTTTCCATTTGTTTCCAGGAATCTTTTAATTTCTGTCTTGATTTCTGTATTGACCCAGAAGTTGTTCAGCACCATGTTGTTTAGTTTCTATGTCTTTGTGTGTTTTGGGGGTATCTTGTTGGTGGCATATTTATTTTTTCCCACTGTGATCTGAGAAGATGCATGCTATTATTTCAACCTTTTGAAATTTGTTCACACTTGATTGATGTCCAAGAATGTGATTGATATTGGAGTATGTTCCATGTGCTGATGAATAGAATGCTTACTCTGTAGTTGGGTGGAGTTTCTGGAGATATCTATTAAACCCATTTGATTGAGCATCTAATAAAGTTCTGGATCTTCTTGTTTGTTTTTTGCCTTGATGATCTGTCTGGGGCTGTTAGTGGGACATTGAAATCTGCAAGCATTACTGTGTGAGTGTCAATGTCCTTTATAAGTTTATTTAGTATTTGTTTTATAAAACCTAATGCTACTATGTTGGGTGCATATATATTTAGGATGGGTATTTCTTGCTGGTAGATTGAACCTTTTATCATTATGTAGTGTCCTTCTGTATCCTTTTAAACTTTTGATGGTTGAAAATCTGCTTTGTCTGATATCAGAATGGCTACTCCTGCTCTTTCCTATTTTCCATTTGCCTAAAAGGTCATTTTCCAGCCTTTAACTTTAAGTCTGTGGGGGTCCTTTGCAGTGAGATAAGTTTCCTAGAGGAAGCAGAGTGTTGGATCATACTTCTTTATCCAGTTTGCCATTCTACGCCTCTTCAGTAGTGCATTCAGTCCATTCAAATTAATTATTGAAATGTGAGAGTTTATCCCTGTTATAGGGCTCTTAGGGGGTTGCTTTGCTTTCTTTTTACTTTTGTATTTTTATATGTATGTGTTTTCTTTTTTGTGAATTATCTGTATGCTCTACTACCTCTGTGCTTACCTGTAATTTTGTGATAGGTATGAGCATTCTTTGGATTCTGTGTTCAACACTCTTTTAAGCATCTCCTGAAGGGCCGGTCTGGAGGTGGCATATTCTCTTAGGGATTGGATGTCTGGGAAGAATTTTAATTCTCCATTACTGATAAAGCTTAGCTTGGTGGGGTAGGATTTCTTGGCTGGAATTGCTTATCTTTGAGAACATTAAAAATGGGACTCCAGTACCTTCTGACTTGTAATGTTTCTGCAGATACACTACAAGTAATTTGAGTGTTTCAGAATTTGAGTAATTCTGATGGGTCTCCTCTGAAGGTGGTCTGACCTTTCTCTCTTGCTACCTTTAGAATTTTTTCTTTCATGCTTACTTTTGTGGAGGCAGATTATTATGTGTCTTGGGGATGGTCTTCTCATGTGATACCTTGTGGGGGCTCTCTGAATCTCTGGCACTTGGATGGTCACCTCTCTAGTGAGATGTGGGAAGTTTTCTTGGATGACCTCATAGAATGCTTGTTCCATGGTGTTCTCAGTTTCTTTTTCTGCTTCAGAGATACCAGTCAGGCATAGATCTGGCTTCTTGACATAGTCTCACATCTCTTGGTGGCTTGCTTATTCTTTTTAAGCCTATTTTCTATGTTTTGACAGACCGGGTTAGTTCCATGTTTTGGTCTTCAGTCTCTGAGATTCTTTTCTCTGCCTGATTAATCCTGCTCCCTATCCTTAATAATATGTTTTTGACTTCCAGGATGTAGTTCTTCATTTCCAGTATTTCAGAATGGGCCTTTTTGAAATTGGCCAACTTTGCTTTTTACTTCCTGTACAACTTTGGCAAGTTTTGCTTCTAGTTTCTCATAGTTCTCTTTATTCATTTAGCCGTCCAATCTTTGAGTTTTGTGCCTGTCATTAGAGACAGGTTGTTCTGTGGGGCTTCCATTGTTTGTGCACTGATGGCTGCTTTTTCAGGTTCTTTCTCTAAGACTCTGAGGATTGCCTGTGGCTTTTTGTTTTTTTCCACCTCAATTGTGGAGAGCAACTCTTTTCTCTCTATCTTTCCTCTTTGGTTGTGTTGCTCTGAACCTAGTTAATGTCCCTCTTTTCTAGGGTCCTTTCTATCTTTCAATAAGATCACTCAATGAGAGAGACAAGGGCACTCACTTCGCTTCATGCTCCATCTTAAAAAAGTCACCTCTGCTGCAGAGTTTTTTCCATGGTTAGTTGGTTGGTATTGAGACCCATTGCAAGGACTCTGCAGGGAATGTGTGGGGTGGTGGGCCCCTTTCTGCTGGTTTGCAGTTTGCAACCCAGCTACCTTTCTATCAGGAATGACTTCAGGTGTCTTTTGTGTTTCTTCCTCCCTGTTCAAGTCCATGCGTAGCACTTGAAATGGAGTGTGCTCCCTGCTACAGGGGGATCTGCCTTGTGGGTGCCCAGGCCTGGCAAATAATCCTTCCTGATCTGGGGGTTGGGTTGGCTGTTAGATGTTGGTGGTGAATGCCAACCAAGTTTAATCTGTGCAGAGCTTAATCTGCAGGTAAGATTCCTAGCCTGGGAGTTGGCCACTGAGCTCTGCTGATGATAGGTGTGTGCTCAGGCCTGTCCAAGCACAGGTTTGTTCCCTGTTCCACTTGGAAACAGGGAAAACTATTGTGCTCTGACCAGGACTCCTCCTACATGGGGCCAACAACTCATGCATGGCTGGTAGGGGTAAAACCAATTCAGAGTGTGTTGGGATCACTCACCCTTCTTGTTCACAGGGCAGGCCATCAGTTCCTGAGCAAGTCTCATGCATGGTGGGGGAGGGGGCACCCGGAATCCAGTGTTTGTAATCACAGTACTCTGCTTACTAGTCTCTGAGTGTTCAAAGAGACCTCTGCTCGGTACAGGGTGTTTCACCTACCTTAAACTATTCAGGGTGCCTGTGTCTGATGGCAGCTGTGCCCTACTCTCTGCCTTGCTTGGTGAGAGATGCAGGTCTGCTACTCCATGGTGGCCATCTTGGGTCCCCCTCTATATTTTCGAGCTCTTTTTATATTAAAGATTTGGAATATATTTATTGTAAATATTTTCCTAGTTTGTTGTTTTTCTCTTGATCATATGTGAAATTTTTTAATGTTAGATTTTCAACTTAATTTTATTTTGAAAAAATTATAGACTCATCGGAAGTTAAAAAAAATGTACAGGGAAACCCTGTGTGCCCCTCACCAGCCTCCCCCAGAGGCAACATCAGGAACAGCAACTGTGCAATATTAACATCAAGAAACTGACATTCGTACAATGTCCACAGAGCTTGGATTTCACCAGTTTTACATTCACTCCTCTGTGTGTGTGTGTGTGTGTGTGTGTGTGTGTGTGTGTTCATGTGTGTGTGGTGCTAGGCAATTTGATCACATGTAGCCTCATGTAATCATCACCCCACCACCAAAATCCAGACCCAGCACTGTTTCATCATCACAAGGGTTGCTCTTCCCACTCCTTTTAATCATAGCCACCAACCCCTGGCAACCACTAATTTCTTCTTCATCTCTACAATTTTATTATTTCAAGAATGTTATAAAAAGGAATCATACATTATGAAACCTGTTGAGACTAGCTCTTTTTCTCCTTCTTACCATAATTCCTTTGAGTTCCACTCAAGTTTCTGTGTGTTTGAATAGCATACCCCTTCTCATTGCTGAGTAGTATTTTATGGTGAGTGTATGCTACAGCTTGTTTAACCACTTACCTAGGGAGGAACATAGGGTTATTTCTGATGTTTTGCTATTTTGAATAAAGTTGTCGTGAATGTTCATGTACAGCTTTTCATACAAATATACATTTTCATCTTTTTCCCATTCTGGCTTTTAATATCAATAAAAGAGAAAGTTTTATCTCTGTCTAACCCCTCATTTTCTCTCCATTGGTTTCAAACTCAGGCTGGGAAGAAAACAATATAGAGTATTGAATCTCAAAACACTTACAATAGTGAATACAAATTGCCTAAAATATTCGGACCCACTTCTTATAAATCCTGATTTTTTTCTATTTGCTGACAAGAAAGATAAACTTGCTCTTATTTAAAATTGTATTTATAGTATTATTATTTTTTGAATCAAGGTTTCACTCTGTCACCCAGGCTGGAGTGCAGTGACATGATCAAGATTCACTGTAGCCTCAACCTCCTGGGCTCAGGCAATTCTTCCACCTCAGTCTCCCAAGTAGCTGGAACTCCAGGCATGTGCCACCATGCCTGACTTATTTTTTTAAAATTTTTTGTAGAGATGAGGTCCTGCTATGTTTCCCAGACCGGTCTCAAATGCCTGGGTTCAAGTAATTCTTCTGCCTCTGTCTCCCAAATTGCTGGGATTACAGGTATGAGTCACTGCGCCCAGTCTGCTCTCATCTTTTAAAAATCCACATCTGAGACTCCTCCAAATAGCGTACTGTCATGTTGACCTTTTTCTTGCTGATCTACTGGGTACTCAGAAGAGGAGATTTTTCTACTTTTAGCAATCACTGCTTCCTTCCATGGGTCTCACCAGGTCCCCTATTGGTAAAGCCTCTGAGTGTTAACTCCAAAGGCCAGCTTGGAACACTACAGTTTATGGGCAGGTGTAATTCCATCATCTCTGCAAGCACATCCCTCAGTCACCTGTACCTTCCTTCGGGCTTTAGTTGACACTGTGTCTCTGGTAGTCAACAGCCCAGAGGTGGCAAAAAGCAGGAGGAAGCAAACAACTCCTGTGTTCAGCTCTCCTAACTGGCATGCTCTGATCCTCTGGCTGGCTGCGAATTCTTCCTCAGCAAACCTGTCCTATTGGTCTCACCAGTGATTCTGCTTTGTTACCCACTTCCTAGCTTTCCTGTGCCTCAAGTCCCCTTCCTTCTACCTCTCTCTGTCTCTCTCTTTCTCTCCCCCATCTCTCTCTCTCCTCGCTCCCTAATCCTTGCTCTAAGCCCTTGTTATTCAAAGGGAGGTGCAGACATCAGAAGCATCAGTGTCACTTGAGAGCTTGTTAGAAATGTTTAATCTCAGTGTCATCCCAGACCTTCTAAGTCAGAATCTATGTTTTAACAAGATCTCCCAGGTGATTCATAGGCACATTGAAGTCTGAGAAACTTCTCAGTTTATAACAGGCTTAAGTCTCTACCTTTTTAGTTTATATGCTGCCCGCTAATACACACACACACACACACACACACACACACACACACAAGCCCACCCTCTCATACTTGTCAATAAAGACTCTGATTCTTTTTCCTTTGTGGTTCTTGAAAAGTGATTATCGACTTTTACTCAAGTCAACACCAGAAGTTCATGATTTGATATATACTCAACTCAAAACACGAAATAGTGAAAAACAAAGTATTAAATGTAAGATTGGAACTATTCCAAGGGCTCGGAACAGAATAAAATTCTCCACCAATCAAAAAGAACAGGAATATTAAGTGGTGAGCAGGGCTGAAGCCACAGTGCTGCTCTGCTCTGGGTTCTAGAAGAGGTAGTCATGACAGGGACTTACGAGGGCTGACGGAGATGCAAGGGTTCCACACGAGATTGAGGTTTGAGTCAGTCTTGATGCTTCAAGCAAGACAGGGACAAAGCTGCCCCATGAAATGCCATTATGGTGTCTAAGTCTGACTCTGAGCCTAGGGGCTGGGTGACAGCAACATAGAATGAGAAAGGGGTAACATAAGAGAGAAACAGAGACACACCTCTCACTCAAAATGATTCTGCAAACCAAAACTATAAAACAATGAAGAGTTAAGATCAATTCGATCGAGAATTAACTTCCAGTGAAATTAAATGAAAAGACACAAAAGCATAACATCTATTAAACAAAATAAGAAATTATGAAACTAAAACAAGTAATAATAAAACAAGAAGAAAATAGATATAGGAAGAGCAAATGTGAGCTCTTGGAAATGAAACATATAAGACGATTTTTTTTTTTTTTTTTGAGTTGGAGTCTCACTCTGCCGCCCACACTGGAGTGCAGTGGCACGCTTCTGGTCACTGCGGCCTCGACCTAACGAATTTTTAAACAAAACACCTCAACAAAAGAAATTAAGCTCTAGATGTTATATAGTTTAAGAAACAATTAGTCAGTTAGGAAAAAGGAATGTGAAACAATTCAATTCATCTTATAAGGCTAATAGGACCTGGTTACTAAAACAGAAAACAACATTATAGGATATTTTTCTTAAAAAGTTAGAAGAAAATATCTTAGAAGGATACAAAGTACATTAGGAAGTATTTTTTTTTAAATGTATCACAGCTAAGTAAAGGTAATCTCAGAAATGTAAGGACATTTGAACAACTTTTCAAAATTTATTTTTTTATTTTTAAATTCAGAAGTACAAGGGTTTGTACATGGGTGTTTTGTGTGATGGTGACTTTGAGCTTCTATCAAACCCATCACCCATATAATGATCATGGCCTCCAATAGGTCGTTTTTCAATCTTTGCCCCCCTTTCTCCCTTCCTCCCTCTCTCTCTTCTTTAGGAATTCCCAGCGTTTGTTGTCACCATCTTTATGTCCATGTGTGCCCAATGTTGTGAGGACATGCGGTATTTGGTTTTCAGTTTCTGCGTTAATTCACTTAGAACAATGGCTTTCAGCTGCATCCACATCACTGCAAAGGTCATGATGTCATTCTCTATTTTGTATGGTTGCATAGTAATCCATGGTGTATATGGACCACAGTTTTTGAATCCAATCCTCTATTGATAGGCACCTAGGTTGGTTCCATGTCTTTGTTATTGTGAATGGTGCTGAAATAAACGTAAAAGTGCAGATGTCTGGTATAATGATTTATGGTCCTTTGAGCATTTTTAAAACATTTATTGATGAAGTGTACACAATTTGGAGATTGAAGGAAAATTATAATCTCAGATGCAGGAAAAAATGTATTAACATATGTTGCTTGATTAAAAAATATTCTTAGCACTTCAAGAATAAATTGTAACTATCAAAACAATAGATGGATGGGTTGTCCTTAACGATGAAACTTCAGAGGCATACCCATAAATGTCAGGAACAGGGCAAAAATGAGCGTTATGATTTCAGTTTAATAACATAATGAAAGTCTTAGTGATACAATGAAAGAAATGAAAACAAACACAAATAAGAAACCCCACAAAGATAAGTATAGCATTTGGTAGAAAAGATTTGAAAATAATAAAGCTTTTTTAAAGCAATATTATTTTAATTATAATTGGCAATCTCACTTTGAATTTTCTATATGAATTCAAGGCACAGTGCCTTATTCCTGTAATCTCAGCTACTCAGAAGGATCACTGGAGCCTAGGAGTTCAAGAATATCCTGGCCAACATAGCAACATGTGCCAACAGACCCCATCTCCAAAAAGAATTTTTTATTTTTATTTTTTGATATTTCTTCTATTTATCTATTTCTTTAAAAAAAATTTTTTATTTTGAAGATGTGGGATGCAATTCAAGGTTAGGCATACAAATGTTCATTATGCAGGTACCCTTGTTGATGAGGTATGTTCCCCCTTCCCTGTCAGTTTCCCACTACTGGCAGTCCAACTCCCCCTCCCCTGGCAGTTTCACACTACTTGCACTGGTAAAGGACTTTGGCAAAGTCTCGGGGTACCAAATAAATGTGCAAAAGACAGTCACATTCTTATCCACCACCAACAAGCAGGCAGAGAACCAAATAAAAAGCACAATCCCATTCACAATAGCCACAAAAAAAAGAAATATCATGGCATCTTTCTAACCAGAGAAGTGAAAAACCTTTAGAATGAAAACTACAAAACACTGCTCAGAGAAATCCAAGAAGACACAAACAAATGGAAAAATATTCCATGTTCATGAATAGGAAGAATCAACATTGTTAAGATGTCCATTCTACCAAAGGCAATCTACAGAGTCAACATAATACCCATTAAATTACCAACATCATTCTTCTCAGACCCGGAAACGACAATACAGAAATTCATATGGAAACCTAAACCACCACGAATAGCCAAAACAAACCTTAGCAAAAGAAACAAAGCAGGAGGTATCACACTTCCAGACTTCAAACTTTACTATAAGTCTACAATAATCAAAACAGCCTGGCATTAGTACAAGAACAGGCACATAGACCAATGTAAAAGGATAGAGATTCCGGAAGCAATGCCTCAGTTTCTCAACCACCTCATCTTTGACAAAGCCTCCAACAACAACCATTGGGGAGAGGAGAACCTATTTAGTAAATGGTGCTAGGAAAGCTTTTTTTGTTGTTGTTCCAGATGATACCATTCTTTACATAGAAAATCCAAGAGATTTTTATATGTCATTCAACTGTTAAGAGAGTTCTGCAAGGTGTG
>CAUYQG010150170.1:0-11967 GCA_963574415.1 Tarsius wallacei | reverse complement strand
AGAGAAAAGGAAAAAGATCCTGTGTGATGAATAGAGACAGATGAAGAGTGGTCTTCGGGAACTTGCTGAATGGGTGGAGACTCTTAAGATGCACATCTTCTCCATAGGTGATAAACTCTGCTGTGATGTCATATTTTAATTGCTCACATATCTGCCTCCTCTGTTAGTCTTTACTGGATCGTTGAGGGCAAGAGCTGTGTTTTATTTACCTTGGATACCTGGTACCTACCACAGCATGGACTTCATAGTAGTTGCCAAGTAAATGGTTATGAGTAAATGGGTAGGTGCTGAACCAAGAATTGGGATTATTATCCCCCGTTTTTTCTCTGAAGTGGTTTCTGCATTCCTGTTCAGGGTGTATACCCATAGAGCCAGGTCATTTGCTATATGAGGCTACAGTCAGTTTTTGTGATTAAGGAGCATTACAAAAAGGAACAAAAAATTAGGCAATTAGACAAAAATGCAGGGTTAGAAAGGGAAGAAAATATTAACCTCAATGCCATGTAAAAAGCACAACTGGGCTGGGCATGGTGGCTCACACCATGGCAGGAGGATTGCTTGAACCCAGGAGTTTGAGACCAGCGTAGGCAACATAGCAAGACCTTGTCTCTACAAAAAATTTAAAAATAAGCCAGATGTGGTGGCATACACCTATAGTCCCAGCTCCTTGAGAGGCTGAGGTGGGAGGATTACCATGGCTGTGGTAAGCCATGATCATGCCACCACACTCCAGCCTGGGTGACAAGTGAGACCCTGACTCAAAAAAATTAACACAGCTAACCAGGGAGCCTGAGTCTTTTTGGCCTCTCCAGATCAGGCAAGACATTTTATGTGGCTGTCTCTATCCATTTACACAGTAGCTTTGCAGACATACAGGGATTGCAGGTTCTCCTTTGTTTCTACAAGGATTTGTTGTGAGCCAGCTCTGTGTCATGCCATAGTTAAGCCCTGGAGATACAGAACTGATAACTTCTGCTCTCATGGAACTACATTCTGAAGAGAAAGACATACAAACTCATTACTGTAGGGTGACCAGTGTGACACTAGAAGTATGTCCTAAGGTCTCCACCGTCCGCAGACATTGACCAAAAGTATAGGATACTGAGTTAGAGACTGTGGGTATGAAGAAGTTCAAGGTTGTGTTTGTCCTCCAAGGGCTGAGTATACAGGGAGGGTTCAAGTCACCTGACGGTCTGACAATGAGGAGTGCAGTAAAGGGGACACTGTCGCTTTTATCCTTCCCAAATCCCTGTGGGCGGGTGACATTTTCCTTTAGTATTTTTGGTTCGGTTGTTTGGTGGTTGTTTATTTTTGTTTGTTTGCTTTTACAGATAAGGTAACTAAACTTAACAGGTAAAGTGACCTACCTAAGAGCCCTGACTAGTAGGTGGTGGAGCCATCTGTAAACCTAAAAGCCCATGATAAGCTTAGGTTGATATGGAGTTGTCCCTTTCACTTCTGTGACCCTGTGATACTTAGATATTAATCGTTGAGTACTGGACATTGAATTAAACTACACACAAATAATGAGTGTTTTTCTATTTCGCTTTGGTACTTAGCTAGCTTCCACAGGAGAAATTTCCATAGTGATATGAGTTATTCTAAAACAGACAAGAAGTAGGAATTTTAAGCTTTTACTTAATCTCCTTTTGCCATTTTGAAAGTGTTTTTATTTATTATCTTGTGTTGGCCACCCTGTTATAAGATATATTGCTATATTTAACATTTACATTAAGATAATCCATATAATGATTTCTCATAGTTCAGCTAAACCTTGAAGAAAGAAAGAAAAAGCATATTTGATTGCTGCCTTTTCTTTGCCTCGATCAAGTTGAGGTTATGTAGAGGGAAACATCCTGGGCTGGGTTCAAATACCTGATTTCTGGTAGCAGTTTTCGAAACTGCCTGGGGCATGACCTGTCCATTTTTCCTCCAGTAGAATAAGTGGCTTACTAAATGATCTTTAAAACAGGTTCTCCCGGTTCTGGCATCATATGTCCCTACGCAGGGTTTCTCAGCCCCAGCACCATTGACATTTGGGGCTGGATATTCTTTGTTGTGGTGGCACTGCCCTGTGCGTTGTGCGATGTGTAGCAGCATCCCTGGCGTCCACCCACTAGACGGCAGCAGCACCACCCCACTATGACAACGAAAAATGTCTAGACTACCAAACCTTTTCTCCAGGGCAAAATTGCCTCCAGTTGAGAACCACTGTTCTATATTAACCTCTCATTGCTTCCAAATAGACCCTAACATTTGTCAAACTGCATTGTATAAAGAAGCCAAGTGATTTTGCTCCCGGTGACCGAGTACTTTTCCCCCATTAGGATGAGGTGGTAGTAAATGACCGATGGGGTAAGAACTGTTCCTGTCACCATGGAGGATACTATAACTGTGAAGATAAATTCAAGCCGCAGAGCCTGCCAGATCACAAGTGGGAGATGTGCACCAGCATTGACAAGCTGTCCTGGGGCTATCGTCGTGACATGACAATGTCTGACATTGCAGAAGAATCTGAAATCATTTCGGTAGGAACACCTCTGAGTTAGATTTTTCTTTTTCTTCTTTCTCTTATTTATTTTTATTTATTTACTTATTTTTGAGAGACGGGGTCTTGCTCTGTTGCCCAGACTGGATTGCAGTGGTATGATCATAACTCACTGCAGCCTCGAATTCCTGGGTTCAGATGGTCCTCCCACCTCAGCCTCCTGAGTAGCTGGGACTGCAGGCTCATGCCACCACGCCTGGCTAAACTTTTTAATTTATTATTATTATTATTTTTTTTTTTTTTTGAGTTGGAGTCTCACTCTGTCGCTCAGGCTGGAGTTCAGTGGCACGCTTCCAGCCACCATAGCCTCAACCTGCTGGGCTCCGGCGATCCTTCCTTCTGCCTCAGCCTTCCAAGTAGCCGGAACTATAGGCATGCGCTACCACACCTGGCTAATTTTTGATTTATTGTAGAGACAAGGTCTCACCAAGTTGGCTGGGTGGGTCTCGAACCCACGGGCTCAGGCAGTTCACTCGCCTCAGCCTCTCAAAGTACTGGGCTGAGCCACCAAGTCTGGCCTATTATTATTTTTTTGAGTGAGAGTATCACCCTGTTGCCCAGGCTGGAGTGCGGTGGCATATTCACGGCCACTGCAGCCTCGACCTGCTGGGCTCAGGTGATCCTTCTGCCACAGCCTTTCAAGTAGCCGGAACTACAGGCGTGTGCCAATTCTCCCGGCTAATTTTTTGCTTTATTGTAGAGATGAGGTCTTGCCAAGTTACCCAGGCTGGTCTTGAACCCCAGGCAAGCCTCTCACCTCAGCTTCCCAAAGTGCTGGGATTACAGGCTTGAGCCACTGTATACAGCCAATTTTTAAATTTTTTTATAAGAGATGGGGTCTCTCTATGTTGCCCAGGCTGATCTTGAGCACCTAGCCTCAAGCAGTCTCCTGCCTCAGCATCCCAAAGTGCTGGGATTACAGGCATGAGCCACCACACCTGGCCTAAAGAATATATTTCTTTATAGCAGTTTTCCCAAATGGGCAGCATACACATTTATATAGCCCATTGTGTAAGAGTGTCCTGAAATTCTTCATACCTCTTCCAACTCCCAAAGTCTCCACAGCAGCCACTCAAGATCTCTCCCTCTGATCCCCGTATTCTCTGTGTCATTCCATGTGATCCTGTCACAGCCAACTACTTCTTTTCTCCGCTTCCCTGCTCATAACTCATGTTCCTGTGACCTGACCCTTCGCACTGCATCCAGCACCATGGGAAGCACTGTCTCACAGGGCACTCACACACCAGGAAGGGCCCCATCACCATTCCTTGGAATTCAAGTGAACATTTTTCTCCATCTGCTAGCAGTATTTTTCAGTTTTCTCATATGAGCCTGACCTTTTATAATGTAAAAAAAAATTAAGATAGAATTTTTTAAATGGCAAGGGATATTCACAAAGCAGATGGAATGTGTTCTAGATTCTTCTCCTTGTCTGTGTGTTCTAAGCATGATGCCATGCTTGGCATTCATAGCCAGACTTGCATTGTTTCTGCCCTGCCTCCAGGAACTGGTTCAGACAGTAAGTTTGGGAGGCAACTATCTTCTGAACATCGGACCAACTAAAGATGGACTGATCGTTCCCATCTTCCAAGAAAGGCTTCTTGCAGTTGGGAAGTGGCTGAGCATCAATGGGGAGGCCATCTATGCCTCCAAACCATGGCGGGTACAACTGGAAAAGAATGCAACATCTGTATGGTGAGTCTTGTCTTCCTCTTTTCTTTTTTTTTTTTTTTTGAGTTGGGGTCTCACTCTGTTGCCCAGGGTGGAGTGCAGTGGGACACCACGGTTCACTGCAGCCTCAAACTCCTGAGCTCAAGTGATCGTCCCACCTTAGCCTCCCAAGTAACTGTGACTACAGGCACATGTCACCACAACCAGCCAACTTTTTTTTTTTTTAGACGAGGTCTACTATGCTGCCCAGGTTGGTCTCAAACTCCTGAACTCAAGCAGTCCTCCTGTCTGTCTCCCAGAGTGCTGGGATTACAGGTGTGAGCCACTGTGCTCGGCCAAGTCTTATCTTCAGTTGCATGCAGGAACAGGATGGTGACCCATCCTGAGCCAGCATCTCCTTGGGTCCACAGTGTTACAAGCCAGGCTGGAAGTTGTGTTGAGGAAACCCAAGACTTATTTTCCTACAAAACTTGTGTTCCAGCTGGGCACAGTGGCTCATGTCTATAATCCCAGTACCTTGGGAGGTGGAGATGAAAGGATTGGCTGAGCCCACAGGCTCGAGACCAGCCCAGGCAACACGGCAAGACCTCATCTCTACAATAAATAAAAAAATCAGCTGGACGTGGTGGTGCATGCCTGTACTTCCAGCTACTTGGAAGGCTGAGGCAGAAAGAGTACCTGAACCCAGCAGGTCAAGGCTGTTGTGGCTGTGAGCGTGCCACTGCACTCCAGCCTGGGCAGCAGAGTAAGACTCCAACTCAAAAAAAAAAAAAACTTGTGTCCCAGTTGACTTATGTCTTAGGCTGCCAGGATATCTCTAACTAGTGAGGGAAGCAGTGGGCTTGGTGAAAAGGAAAGGAGCTACTAAGCTTCAGTCAATTTTGTTGAGATGGTTACCCTGCCTCCTAAAAATAGTAATGTCGAATGCTTGTATTGTACAGGGCCCCATTCCAAATTCTTTCCATTCATCTTTAGACTTCAGGATCTAGTTATTTGATTTGGGCCCCAGATTTTTTCAACTGCAAAATGAGGTAATGATGCTTAAATTGTGAGGATTAGATGAGGTAATGCATGTAAAGCACTCAGCAGAGTGTCAGTCACAAACTGAATACTCATTAAAAGGTACCTGCTGCCAGGCTCGGTGGCTCAGCCTGTAATCCTGTGCCTTGGGAGGCCGAGGTGAGTGAATTGCCTGAGCCCGCAGGTTTGAGACCCGCCTGGGCAATTTGGCGAGACCTCATTTCTACAATAAACCAAAAAAATTAGCCAGGCGTGGTAGCGCGCACCTGTAGTTCCAGCTACTTGGAAGGCTGAGGCGGAAGGATCACCGGAGCCCAGCAGGTCAAGGCTGCGGTGGCCGGGAGTGGCCACTGCACTCCAGTCTGGGCGACGGAGTGAGACTCCAACTCAAAAAAAAAAAAGGCAACTGCTGGTGTTTTACCAAAGAGTTTGTCTTTGGATCAGGGGAAACACAGTAGTAATCCTTTTGCTTTGGATGAGTTTCTGTTTAGCAATTACCTTAGTTTATTTTCTGTTGCTGTAACAGACTGTGTAATTTATAAAGGATACAGGTTTATTTAGCTCACAGATCCAGAGGCTGGGAAGTTCAAGAACATGGCATTGATATCTGGTGAGGGCCTTCCTGCTGCATCATGACACGACAGGGGGCATCACATGGCAAGGGGACAAGAGTGTGCATGTCTACTTTGGTCTCTCGTCACCTTCTTGTAAAGCTACCAGTCCCATCTTGGGGGCCCCACCGTGATGATATTATCTAATCCTAATTTCCTCCCAAAGGCCCTACCTCCAAATACTGTACCATCAACATATAAATTTGAGGATTAAGTTTCCAACACATGAAATTTGGAAGACACATTCAGATTATAGCAGTTTTTCATCCTCTTCTCTAAACATGTGAAATCTCAGAGCAATAAATGTGTCTTCATTGCATATCTTGACCTTGCTATATTCTCTGCTATTTTCACATGGATTCATAGTTGGAAAAAGATTAAAATAATAAAGTAAATGACTTCAGTTGAAATAACTAACGTAAGAGTTAATTTTAAAGAATATGTACCCATTAGGGAAGGAAAATAGACGATATCTACCAGAAAGAGTTTTATAGACTGCTTCCTTCCTGTAGACCTTAACTGGTATCGAGTTGTTAGTGCTTCCGAATAGCAGTGACAGACTCAAGGCCTTGGACTTGGTAGATAATTGAAAGGGGAGTGCATAAAGTTACATATCAGAGCAACAAGCCAGGTATCTTTGACAATGATGTTTCTTTTTTCCCCAGGTATACCTCAAAAGGATCAGCTGTTTATGCCATTTTTCTGCACTGGCCAGAAAATGGAGTTTTAAACCTCGAGTCTCCCATAACTACTTCGACTACAAAGGTCAGTGCTCAGATGTAACTTTTTCTAAAAGAGCTGGCAGGCTTTCTCTAAGCCTTCCTTTCTCCACAGGCCTCCCATAGTTATACACTCTTGTTTTTGTTTTTTGAGTTGGAGTCTCTGTCGCCCAGGCTAGAGTGCAGTGGCATACTCATGGCCACCCCAGTGTCGATCTGCTGGGCTCCGGCAATCCTTCCGCCTCAGCCTTCCAAGTAGCCAGAATTACAGGCGCACACTACCACACCTGGCTAATTTTTGGTTTATTGTAGAGATGAGGTCTCACCAAATTGCCCGGGCTGGTGGTGGTGGTCTCGAACCCACGGGCTCAGACAATCTACTGGCCTCGGCCTCCCAAAGTGCTAGGATTACAGGCTGAGCCACTGAGGCCGGCCTATTTATACCCTCTTTAGACGGCCTTTCCTGTCCTGGCCCAGCATGGATGTTTCCACCATGTCCAGGCTATTCTGTACTCATTCATGCATTACTGGCTTTTTCCATTCCCTTTACTTTCTGCAGGTAACACTACTGGGAATCCAAGAAGATCTGACGTGGTCTCCAGGTCCTGATAAAGGGCTCCTTGTCTCTCTGCCCCAGTTGCCACCCTCTGCTGTCCCAGAAGAGTTTGCTTGGACTATAAAGCTGACAGAAGTGAAGTGATCATTTGAGTTCAAGAAGAAAGGGACACTACCTGCTTTTGGCTGCTTCAATTTTCCTCTTATGGTACAATCACTATAATAAACTAATTCTTTTCCCCACCCGGAGATGGCTTTTCCAACACATTTTAATCAAAGGAACTGAGTACAACACTGACTTCTTAGTAGACCAAACATCTGAGATCCATTACTAAGTATATCTCTAATTAAGTCAGCAAAAGCAGGGACTGAACACTTAAACACTGAGTTCATCCATTCTTATATTGGGGCATTGTCTACAATGGAGCCTTCCCTCTCGTCTCTGTGTGTGATAACCTTCTTGCTTACTCAATGACTTTAGATCAAGAATAAACCAAGTCACCCTGTTGCTCATGGGAGGAGGTGGAAAGGATTGGCAAACTCAACCACATGCTATTTACTTAGCATCAGTTTTCACCAACACTCTTCCCCAAAGGGCCAGAGAGCCTGGAGGGGAAGGAGATGGCTCACCAGGCTGCTCATGGTCAGCTCTTCAGAAATTTCCAAAGCAAACTAAGAGCTCCGACATTCAGTATGTTTACAGCAATACTATTAGGAAAATTAATGTGATTCTGCTTTGTCTTTTTAAATGTGATCAAATAAATAAATTTGTATCTCAAATCTTTTCTACCAAAAAACATGTTGTAGCTTTCTTTTCTTAGTTTCAGTTTGGACTACTTACAGCTTTATGATCAGTTTCTGGTTGGTTGGTTGGTTTGGGGACAAAAAAAACTTACAAAGTCTACTTAATGCTGAACAAAGAATGTAATTCCTTTGATTTTTCTGTTCCTCACTTCTAGTACCAATCTTCTGAGTTGACTACCAGTTCATTGTCTTTGTTATAGATCTAATTAAGTTTTCTTTCCTTTTTTTTTTGAGTCAGAATCTCCCTCTGTTGCCCAGGCTGGAGTGCAGTGGCACACTCACGGCTACTTCAACCTTGACCTGCTGGGCTCAGGTGCTCCTTCCGCCTCAGCCTTCCAAGTAGCTGGAACTACAGGCATGCGCCAGCACACCACATACCTGGCTAAATTTCTGATTTAATGTAGAGATGAGGTCTCGCCAAGTTGCCCAGGCTGGTCTCAAACCTGTGGGCTCGGGCAATCCCCTCACCTTGGCCTCCCAAAGTGCTGGGATTTTGGCATGGGCCACCATGCCTTGGACATGTGGCCCTCCTGTTGCCCAGGCTGGAGTGCAGTGGCAGGCTCACAGCTACCGCAGCCTTGACATGCTGGGCTTAGGTGAGTGTTCCACCTCAGCCTTCCAAGTAGCTGGAACTACAGACGCATACCACCCCTGCCCAGCTAGTTTTTGTGATTAATTGTAGAGACAAGGTCTCACCAAGTTTCCCAGGCTGGTCTTGAGCCCCCAGGCTCAGGCAATCCTCTCGCCTCGGCCTCCCAAAGTGCTGGGATTACAGGCTGAGACACCGTGCCCGGCCTCTATTTCTTTTTTATTTAATAGACATATTTAGTAATATTTACCCACCATTTAAGGAATATATGTTTTTCTCAAGCACATGTAGAACGTTTGCAAATCTCAAACACCAAAGAATTAGTATAATATAAACTATATAGTATGTCTGCAACATTGCTAAAGAACAATAACCAAAACCTGGAGGGAAAAAAAAACTTGTTTGGAAACTTTTTTTTTTTGAGTTGGAGTCTCACTCTGTTGCCCAGGCTGTAGAGCAGTGGCACACTTGCGGCCACTACAGCCTCAACCTGCTGGGCTCAGGTGATCCTCCTGTCTCAGCCTTCCAAGTAGCTGGAGAATGGCCTGGCACAGTGGCTCACACCCATAATCCCAGCATTTTGGGAGGCCGAGTTGAGAGGATTGCTTGAGCCCACGGGTTTGAGACCAGCCTGAGCAACTTGGTGAAACCTCATCTCTACAGTAAATTAAAAAAAAAAAAAAATTAGCCAGGTAGCGTGTGCCTGTAGTTCCAGCTACTTGGAAGACTGAGGCAGAAAGATCGCCTGAGCCCAGCAGGTCGATGCTAAGGTGGCCATGATGGAGTGAGACTGACTCAAAAAATAAAAAATAAAAAGTACCCTTAGGAAAATGTATAGCCTTAAATATTTATGTTAAAAAGAAGGCTGAAAAGAGGTAGTGAAGTTAAAAGGAGAAACTAAAGAAGCAGAACACAATAATGATCAATATGGCTAAAAGCTTAGTTTTTTAATTGAGACGGGATCTCACTATGTTGCCCAGGCTGGTCTCAAACTCCTGGGCTTAGTAGAATCCCCTGCATCTGCCTCCCGAAGTCCTGGGATTACAGGTGTGAGCCATGCCCACCCTGAGTTTTTTAAAATTAACATTAAGCAATATGGCTTAAGGAGAAATAGAAAACTTGAAAAAAGTCCTCTAACATTTAGAGAAACTGAATCAGTAGTGCACAATTTTCCCACAAAGAAAACACCAGACCCAGGGGGTTTTACAGGTTAGCCCACAAAACCTCCAATGAGGTTAGA
Organism: Tarsius wallacei; assembly: GCA_963574415.1. Lineage (NCBI taxonomy): Eukaryota > Metazoa > Chordata > Mammalia > Primates > Tarsiidae > Tarsius > Tarsius wallacei. The sequence continues at coordinate 2,210 of CAUYQG010150170.1, read as the reverse complement.
AGTCTTCAAGTTTTCAGATAAAGAGAACATTGTTCAACTCATTAACAGTATTATAATAACTGATACCACAATTAGATGAAAGAAAAATAAGGCCGGGTGTGGTGGTTCACACCTATAATCCCAGCACTTTGGGAGGCCGAGGTGAGAGGATTGCCTGACCCCACGGGTTTGAGACCAGCCTGGGCAACTTGTTGAGACCCCATCTCTACAATAAATCAAAAAATTAGCTGGGCGTGGTGGCACGTGCCTTTAGTTTCAGCTACTTGGAAGGCTGAGGTGGAAGGATCACCTGAGCCCAGCAGGTCAAGGCTGTGGTGGCCAGGAGCATGTCACTGCCCTCTCGCCTGGGTGACAGAGACTCAAAACAAAAAAAGTAAAAGGATAGCCCTTTTATAACGGTCTGATGCAATAACTGGCTGCTTACTCTCACAGCCAATGAGATACGAGAGCAGAAAACTTGGAGACAAGGGATTTATTCAGATTTCAGGGAGACAGGTTTGGCATATTTACCAAGGCCCGCACAAAGCAACACAAACTCATTCCAATATTTGTAGTAAAACAGGCATTGTTTTAACTATCGATTAATAGCAATTATAAGCAGGGCATGGTGGCTCATGCCTGTAATCCCAGCACTTTGGGAGGCTGAGGTGAGAAGATTGCCTGAGCCCATGGGTTTGAGACCAGCCTGGGCAACTTGGCAAGACCTCATCTCTACAATAAATAAAAAATTAGTTGGGCATGGTGGCGTGCACCTGCAGTTCCAGCTACTTGGAAGGCTGAGGCAGAAGGATCGCCTGAGCCCAGCAGGTCGAGGCTGCAATGGCCATGAGCGTGCCACTGCACTCCCGCTGGGCAACAGAGGGAGACTCTGATTCAAAAAAAAAAAAAGCAATTACATGTCTCATGACCATTATTTAGTATCTTTTTTTTTCTGAGTCAGAGTCTCACTCTGTCATCCAGGCTGGAGTGCAGTGGCACGCTCATGGTTACCACAGCCTCAACCTACTGTGCTCAGGTGATCCTTCTGCCTCCACTTTCCAAGTAGCTGGAATGACAGGTGCACACCCCAACTCCCAGCTAAATTTTTTATTTATTGTAGAGACGAGGTCTTGTCATAATGCCCAGGGTGGTCTCAATCCCATGGGCTCAGCCAATCCTCAAACCTTGGCCTCTCAAAGTGCTGTGATTACAGGCTTCAGCCACTGCACCCAGCTGCTTAGTATCTTTTCTAATCAGAGTTTAGGCCCCGGCAGTTGCAGACATAAACCAATGTTCAGAGTGCATGAATTCTGCCATTCTTTCTTTCTTTCTTTCTTTCTTTCTTTTTGGAGTTTCATTCTGTTGCCTAGGCTGGAGTGCAGTAACACACTCACGGCCTCCACAGCGTCAACCTGCTGGGCTCAGGTGATCCTTCTGCTTCAGCCTCCCAAGTAGCTGGAACTACAATCCTGCCATTCTGTCAATTTACAATGGCTTTCAACAATTTGGGGCTGGGTACTTTCCAGTCATTACAGTTCTTCACTTACCTTGGGGAGTTTTGGCTTATAAGACTTGCTAATAATTAAAATTACACATAAATTTGATTCAAAGGCATAAAAGAAAGCAGTTGTTATTTAAGGACTAAGGGAACAGATACATTTGGGGTTATAGGGAGTTTCATCAGAGCCCATTTCTTATCTAGGTCCAACAGAGGCTTCTCCAGGGATGTGCAATTTTCTTTACATCTCCTGCTTATCAGACGGCTCAGTGCAGGTGGTTGTGTTCTCTTCAGTACCAGCAGCAGTTACTAGATTTCAAGGGCAGTGACGGGAGAGAAGTAAAATGTGTATTTTAATTCAAGCAGTTTCTACGTTCAGCCTAAATTGGAAGTTTCTAAACTTAACCTTTAAAATCTAAAGTAAGTTCAGGCACAGTGACTCAAGCCTATAATCCCAGCACTTTGGGAAGCCGAGGCGAGAGGACTGCCTGAGCCCAGGGGTTTGAGACCAGCCTGGGCAACTTGGTGAGACCTCGTCTCTACAATAAATCAAGAAAAATTAGCTGGCTGTGGTGATGCACGCCTATAGTTCCAGCTTCTTGGAAGGCTGAGGTGGAAGAATCACCTGAGCCCAGCAGGTCGTGTCTGCAGTGGCTGTGAGTGTGCCAGTCTGGGTGACAGAGTGAGACTCTGACTCAAAAAAAAAAGGAAAGAAAACTTAATTAGATCTATA
>CAUYQG010150164.1:0-16918 GCA_963574415.1 Tarsius wallacei | reverse complement strand
TGCAGGGTTTCTGTAGATAAATCTGCTGCTATTCTATTTGGTCTTCCATGGTAGGTGATCTGGCCTTTTTCTCTTGCTGCCTTTAGGATTTTTTCTTTTATACCTACTTTGTTTAGGCAAACTATTATGTGTCTAGGAGTTGGTCTCCTCATTTGTTGTCTTGCAGCGGTTCTCTGAATCTCTTGTGTTTGAATTTTTGCATCACTGATTAGATGGGGGAAGTTTTCTGGAATGATTTCATGAAAGGCTTATTCCAGTGTGGACTCTGTCTCTCTTTGTCTTCTGGAAGACCAATTAATCCTAGGTTCGGTCTCTTGAAGTAATCGCTCATCTCTTGAAAGTTTTGTTCTACCTTTTTGAGCTTGCTTTCTGTATTTTTAACAGTTTGGATTAGTTCTATATTTTGGTCCTCAAGCTCCGAGATTCTTTCTTCTGCCCGGGTAATTCTGCTTTCCATGCTTGTCATTCTGTTATTTATGTCATTCACAGTATTCTTTATTGCTGTTATCTCAGTTATCAGCTCCTTCCTAGTTTCTTCTTGACTCTCCTCAATTCTTTTTAATCTCTCCATCATTGTCTTGATATCTAGATTTGTAGTTTGAAACCAGTCATTTTGGGGGTTCTTCATTGTTTGCATTCTGAAGCCAGTTTTCTCAGTGTCTGCCTTCCCAGGGGTCTGGGAGAGATCCATATTCTTCTTTTGGTTTTTCTTCATTTTTGTAGATTTCTCTCTCTCTCCTCCTTTCCTTTGAGCTGTGTTTTTCTTTTTTTTTTGAGTAGAAGTGTCACTATGTTGTCCAGGGTGAAGTGCAGTGGCATGCTCATGGTCGCCACAGTCTCGACCTGCTGGGTTCAGGCAGTCCTTCCATGTCAGTCTTCTAAGTAGCTGGAACCACAGGTGGGCACTACCGTGCCAAGGTATTCACTTGTTTTTCTTGTTTTGCTCTACTGACTGAGTTCTTTAGTGTGATATTTTATACTCACTGCGATGTCAAGATTTTGTTTTATTCAAAGTCTTAATGTTAATATCTCTAACAGTTTACTATCCATTATATTGTTGTAAGGTTTTTGATGAATGTAACTTATCTCAATCAGAAAATTTGCTTATCTCTTAATTGCTGAAAAACTGTTTATATTTTAATCTCTAACAAGTGAACTTTAGCAAAATATTTGTTTCCACATCTAGTGAAATAATAACTTTATTTTCCCTTTAATCTGTTAATATGGTAAGGGGATATTCCAACGTTAAACCATCCTCATAGTCCTTGTATAATCCAATTTGATTCTGAGTTTTTTCTTTTTATATATTTTAGTCTAACTTAGATTGCATTTTATTTGTTCTTTTGGATGTATGTACAAAAGCAAAATTAGCTTACATTTTTACTGTCTCATAATACCCTTGTCTGAAGTTGGTGTGGTAGTTACTATCTGGGGAATGGGCCACCTGAGACTCGATTCCCACCACTACACTATACGCCCATGCAACAAACATGCACATGAACATCCTGAATCTAAAATAAATGTGGGAAAAAAAAGAGGTAGAAGAAAAAAAAGGTTATGATAGTGTTACACAGAAACAATCACCATAGCTCAAAGAAAGTAAAAGATTATTTCCTTCCTAGTTCAGGTGTAAGCAGATGGTTCAGGTCTAAATAAGACAAAAAATTCCTTCTAAACTGTTCATGCATAACCTCCTACTGTATCGTCCTCATTCTGTTAATTAAAACAGGTCATGAGCATTTCACTCACTTTCAGGGCTTCAGAGAGAAAAGAAAATGCACGGCAACCAGTTTCATTTTTAAGGGTATTACTCAGAAGTTGCATAGATGACTTGACTTCTGTTTGCTTCTTATTGGCTGAAATATAGGTACATTACCTATATTGCTTCTTTTTTTTTTTTTTTTAGTTTGGAAAATATAGTTTACTTAGAAAGTTAATCAGAGAGAGAGAAAGAGGTGATTCACCTTCCCAAGATAGAGGAGGGGGCCAAAGCTTAAAAAAATATGGCCTGGCTCTGACCTGTATTTCATGTATTTTATATCTAGCATTAAGGAATGATGAGAAATGTAATCTCTAACTAATGGACCAAGAGGTCAGCTAAAACTTTCAGGATTATATGACTACAATGACCAGTATTTACCACAAAAGCTTATGCTAGCCCACATATTGATAGGAGAGCATTTGCTGTATTTCAAGCTCCTCAAACAATTTATATATGATAAATTATATATTTTTCCACCTGTGCCTGGTGTTTCACTTTATTTTTTTCTTCATTCCTTCCTCTCTCCCTCTCTTCCTCTTTTTCCTCTTGCTCTCTCTCAATTCAATTTTTAAGTAGTGATTCATCTTTTTAATATTTACAGTTTATTAATGTTTTCTATTTCTATTAAATTAATTTTGGTAAGCTATATTTTTTAGTGTAATCTCTATTTTCTCTAAGTTTTTAGTTAAGTTTTTCATAATATATTTTATATATATATATACATATATATATGTTTTAAATGCTGCTGTATTTCCTTTCCTTAATTGTTTTTACTACATACTTATAACTTATTTTGTTTCCCTTAATCAACATTGTCAGAGGTTTGTTTATTTCATTAAATTTTCTTTTCAAACAACTGACATTCATATTTGAGAATCTTCTGTATTGCATTTTTATTTTCTATTTCATTAACTAATAATTTTATATTTATTGTTGACCTCCCTTATTTTGTGATTGCTTTGAATTTTAAAATAATTATTCCATTAAAAATAAAAAATAATTCCATTATATTTCCTATTAGAAACACTTAACGGTATAATTACAGTATCTTCATTGCATTTATATATTTGTAGATAACTATTATCATTCCTTCGCACTCAGAAGTATACTTTCAAAGTTTCAATTTATTTAATTATTTTTTTGTTTATCTTTGGGTAGCACATTCTAACTAATGGTAATTATGACAGAGCATTGTGTGTTTTTTAAAACCTAATTAGTTTTGCTTTCAATATAATAAACAATATTGCTATATTTTATACAAATACTTGAAAAATGTATATTCTCTAATTGTTGACTGCAGGGTTTTAGGTGTCTATTAAGTAATTTGCAGTCAGGTTGTTCAAATATTCCTTATTTTATTACATTTTAAAATTGATCTATCAATTATTATAGCTGTATTAACTACAACTTAATTTATAATTATTTATATTTTTGCTTGAAATACTTTTACATATGATATTAGCCCCATTTTTCTATTAGTTTCCATGTAATCTTTTTGTGGCCTGTGTCTTTAATATTCAGATTTTAAATTGCAAACCACTGAGTTGCATTTTATTCAATCAAATCATCTGTTTTTACCTTTAGCAGTGGCTTTTGATAAATTAATATTCATTATTATTACTACATATCACCTAATGTTATGCTGTGTAGATACGACTTTTTACAACATATAAATCTGATATTTCTAGATACTGTAATATGCCTCTCTTGTTCTTTTTACATGTCTTTAAAATAGATTTGAGTTTTATTTAAATTCCTGCTCCCAGTTACCCTGCCTGCCACTGAATTGAAGTATACAAGGGAGACTCTTCATAAAAAACTCTGAATTTTTTTATTTTTTAAAAATTGTGTATTTATTCTTACATGTTTAAACTTCGGTCACCTTGAACGTACTCTCTGTTTGTTGCAATACACCTATCAAGATGCTTTGTCTACTGCTCAGAGCAGATTTTGAACTCTTCCACTTTTATTCCTTTTTGTGCTTCTGACATTTTTTTGTTTCACCTCTTCCACATCAGCAAAACACTTCTGTTTGAGACCTTTTTCATCTAGGAAAACAACAACAAAAAGTTGTTCAGAGCAGAATTGCATGAATAGGGAGAATGGGGAACAAAGGTCATGCTTTTTTTTGGTCAAAAACTGCTCAACACTCAGTGAGTGTGGGCAGGGGTGCTTGTAAATCACCCATCACAAAATGGACAAATGCCTTGAAAGAGTCTAAAAAAATGAGTAAAATTAAATAATATTTTAAGCCCAACACAGTCTCTCACAACACTAACTGGTACACTGATGCCAATGGGTTCCTACAACACTCACCTAGTGGGAGAAGCCTGTACTACAAGAGACCCGCCCTTGAAAAAATAATTCCTGTTTCTTTGGAGTCCGTCTTCATATGCATTTGATTGTATTTTTAAAAAATTTTTGTAGCTACTCTTAAAATTTTAACACACTTGATTAGTAACAATTAATGTTAATATATTTTTCTTTCTCCCCATTGCCATGATAGCAAGTTCTATGTAACTGTTTAAACTTGTCACTGTCTTTTGTCTGTAGTTGTTGGTCAAGTTTTGCTGTCTGCTTGTTTGTTTTTCCTGCGAATTCTGCATTATATTTATTAACTTCCTGTTGCATTTTAAAATTTGGACTTGTAGCTCATGCTCAACAGACATTATCAGAGAATACTGTGAGGACCTGGAATTAGGACATGTGCTTCCAAAGGATATTCTAGTTTGTTTCTTGGCAGGGATGCTACCAGCCTGATGACTTTTAATGACAACTTCTCCGCTTTGGGGTTTGTGGACATCACAAATAGTGCTAATTCAATAGCAAACATAAACCAGGATAGACTTCTGGTTATAGATTCCTTGGAAGAGACTCTTTTTCATACCTAGAGCCCAGGTCAAGCAGATAAGCTTTCTTCCTTTTTCTTTTTGCCTATCCTTTCAGTAAGGATGTAGCTTCATGGTTTTAGTTCTCCTGTACCCTGATTCTTATATATCCACAAAATTGTGGAAACCTAAGTCCTAGTTTTTTTTTTACAATTGTCAAGTGACCCTGAATGCTTCAGAATTGCTTGTTCACCAATTTTATACTTTTCCTCATTGGCTTGGGGACCCGTGTATCCAATGCAAACATTAAATAAGAACATTCTATAAGGAAGAGAAATTTTTTTTTTTTTTTTGAATTGGAGTCTCTCTCCGTTGCCCAGACTGGAGTGCAGTGGCCGCTCCCGGTCACCACAGCCTCGACCTGCTGTGCTCCGGCGATCCTTCCGCCTCAACCTTCCAAGTAACTGGAACTACAGGTGCACGCTACCACGCCCGGCTAATTTTTTGATTATTGTAGAGATGAGGTCTTGCCAAGTTGCCCAGGCGGGTCTCGAACCCGCGGGCTCAGGAAATCCACTCACCTTAGCCTCCCTTTATAAATAGGAGACATCTAAGAATGGATTATGCACTACAATATATTTTGACTTGATCCATATACAGATGTGTACGTGATTTAAAAGAAATCAAAAGCCTATTGGTAATACTAATTAGGCAACATGCGAGGTTTCTGGCACATAATGAATACAATTTTAGTATTATATACAATTTTAGTATTATACAATTTTAGTATTATAATTTTAGTATTAGCCCATTTTCTCATCTACTCTATTCTCTGCTGTCTCTCAAAATTTTACATTTGTGGGCAGTAGCAGTGAAGCAAAAACTAGGATTCAAGACAACTACTCCATCCATTTCTCTCTGTAAGACTGATAATATAACAAAGGACTTGTTTGCTTTCTTTCTTTTCTTGTTTTTGGGTGGGGGACAGGGTATATTTCTAGCTCCCAAAAAGTCAAAGACCAGGTGTTACAATTCATTAACATAGAACTTATCCCAGATCCTCTTAGGCAGTTAGATAGTTGAAATAATAACCAATCAAGTTTTATGTTGCCGGATAATAGAAATAATTTTTTTTTAAAAGTATGTATCTAGATACAACTTTATTTTGATTGAAACATTATTTTGAACCTGTAGATATGATTGTGTTGCTAAAACTTTAATATATCACGTGTCTAAATGTTATTCCTCAGTGAACACACACTTATAGTTCATAAAAATGGTGTAGAAAGGGATTATAAAAGCCTTTTTTCCCTTTATTTAAAAGTCTCAGCTGTCTTAGGTGAACATGCTGGAACTTTAAGATACAGTTGAATTGTGTGATTGGATTCTCTTTTTAATTGCTCTATGACAGACTTCACAGAACTTTGTCAAATTTGAGAAGAGAAATTACAAAAGAGAGCTTCACCTGAGTTGTATCTATCACAAAAAGAACTGTTGAAACATAGATAATGGGCGTATGCCCTGGTTTTCTTTGATTTAATTGCCTGAGGTCTCCTCTGTAGTAATATGTCTGGCTAAGGTTTTCAAAGAGTGAATGTTGCTACACTGTAGGGCTATTTAATAAAAACCTTTCTGACTGGCTTTCAAGATAGTCATCCTCCCCAAAGACAGGAAAGCCTAGTTTGAAAGAAAAAAAAAAAATAGGTTAATTGATCTTCATGAGCAACTTTCTGGATAACTAGATAGATATTAACCTTTCCAAAAATTCAGGGCTAAATCCTCTCTGCTTGAAGTATGCTGCTTTTATAAAACTAAACTTCCACTAAATGAACTAAGCACTATGGAGTACAAACACACAGAGATGAACATTTTATCCTCAGCTTCATTAACACAATTTATTAAAGTTCTGGGTGTGGTACAGAGAGCATGGGTGAGATACTAAAGGGAATTACAAGGGAAAAAACAGTCTGTCCAACTAGGTTTATAGTCCAAAGAAAGACCTAGGGAAAGGCATAAGAAAGGGACTTTCAAAGGAAATAACCACCGCTCCCCCCTTTTCACTGTAATTGGTCCCTTTGAGCCTAGCTCTGCCTGAAGTAGATATAATTTCAAAAAGAAGCAGACAACCCAGTTGGGCTCTTCTTTAAATGATCTGAGGGGAAGTATAAGGTAAAGACTGGGGGCATATTCCTTGGAGATTTTTCTGTCATTGAGTCAGGATCTTTGTTTAACTCAAGGGATATATCGGACTCTTCTTAAATCTTTTATTTTTACATTTTATCACTATCCTGAGTTCGCTCACAGCCTGACAGTGTAAGTATCTGGATAGTAACTTTCAAGCCCTATACTTCACTGTTAATGCTGATAAGCAAGCAATATATCCACATATACACAAAATAGGGTGGATAGGTAGATAGATGGATAGAGAGAGAGAGATAGAGAGAGATAGATGATAGATAGATATAGATGGATAGAGGGATAGATAGAGAGATACACCATATATATGTATATTATCATATATTAATGTATTTATATATTCATAGCTGTATCTATGCATGTCTATTTATCACCTATCTATTAAATAAAATGAAAATAGTCATTAAAATTTTTCATTGGAACAATTGAAGTAGTCATGCATCAATTTACAATGGGGACACATTATAAGAAATGTGTCCTTAGGCTATTTTATTATCAATTGCACATCACAGAGTGTGTTTACACAAACCTAGATGATACAGCCTACTACACACCTAGGCTGGATGGTATAACTTATGATTTCTAAGCTACAAATCTGTATGGCATGTTACTGTACTGAATACTGTGGGCAATTATACTACAATGTTAAGTGTTTTTATATCTAAACACTAAAAGGTACATTAAATTAAAAAAATAAAATAAGCATCTACCTACAACAAATAAAATAAAATAAATTATGATATCAAAGATAAAAATGGTACACTTGTGTGAAGCACTTAACATGAGGGATATTGCAGGATTGGAATCTGCTCTGGGTGAATCAGTGAAAGAATGGTGGGTTAGTATATTGTGCAAACCAAGAGCATTACTATACAGTTCCACTGTATAGTAAGCACTTAGCCTACACTAAATTTACAAACAAAAATTTTCTTTCAAAATAATATGTTAACCTTAGCTTCCTTTAACTTTTTCACTTGATAAACTTTTTTCACAAGTTTTTACTCTTTCATCATAACACTTAGCTTAAAACAAATTGTACAGCTTTAAAAATTATTTTTTCTCCCTATCTTTATTCTACATGCTTTTACTGTTTGTTTTAAGTATTTATCTACTTCTTAAATTTAAAAATTTTTTTCTGTTAGCCTAGGCCTACACAGGGTCAGGATCATTCATATCACCGTCTTCCACCTCCACATCTTGTCTCACTAGAAGGTCTTTGGGAATAATAATATTCAGGTAACTATTGTCTCCTGTGATGACAATGCATTGTTCTGGAATAGCTCCTGAAGGACCTGCCTAAGGTTATCTTGCAGTTAACTTTGTTTTTCTCTGAGTAGAAGAAGTACTGTATAAAATAATGATAAAAGTATGATAAGTGCATAAAACAGTTTAAATAGTCATTAATTTGTAGCATCAAGTATTATATACAACATATAATTTTATGTGCTATGTTTTCATACTCCTGGCAGTAAAGTAGGTTTTTTTTTTGTAACAATGGTTACAATTTCATTAGGTGGTAGGATTGTTTTAGTTCCATTATAATCTTAAGGGACCACCATAATATAAAGCAGATCATCACTGAGTGAAATGTCATTATGCAGCATGTGATTGTATAAAACTGAAATAAAACTCTTTAAGAAAATCATACAAATGAAACTAATGTGTATTAAAAACCTATCTAGAGCAACCCCTTCCGGTCCCCTCCCACTGTGGGAGCTTTTCTGTCCTCTCAATAAATCCTGCTTTCTCCCTTAAAACGAAACATAACTATCTAACACAGAGCAATGTATTAGATATTAATTATGCACATTCAGATTCTTTATCTCCTAGAATGAACCTAAAGTTAACATTCTTTATCAAAACTCCAAATTATTGTAATGAAATGATCTGAGGACCACACTTTGAGAAACAACTCAATAGATGGAAATAGTATTTCTGGCTAAAAGTGATGAGAAAAAAATGAATTTTTTTTTTTTTTTTCTGAGTTGGAGTCTCACTCTGTCGCCCAGACTGGAGTGCAGTGGCCGCTCCCGGCCACTGCAGCCTCGACCCGCTGGGCTCCGGTGATCCTTCCATCTCAGCCTCCCAAGTAGCTGGAACTACAGGCGCGCGCTACCACGCCCGGCTAATTTTTTGATTTAATTTTTATGGAGCATCTAGAATTTTTGCTGCCTCTTGAAAACAGAATTTAGACAGAAGAGACAGAGAGTAAAGGACAGTCCGGTTGAAATGCATTGAGTGATTATGCCCAGAGGTTACCTCTGACACAGATAGCCACTGGCAGTAGAACTGGGGAACAAAAAGAGTTTTATGGATGTTGTAATTTGAATGTTCCCGTCAAAACTCATGTTGAAATTTAATTTACATTCTGACAGTATAAAGAATGAACCTTTGAGAGGTGATTAAGCCATGAGGCCTCTGCTCTCATAAATGGATTAGAATTATTGTGAGACTGAGCTTGTTCTAAAGGTTACTCTCTTGGTTTTTTGACTTTCACTGTGGGATGAAACAGCAAAAAAACCTTCACCAGATGTGGGCTCCTCAACCTTGGACTTCCTTACCACAGAACTGTAAGATATAAATCTTTGTTATTTATAAAATACCCAGTCTGTGGTATTCTGTTGTAGCAACACAATATTGACTAACACAATTGATTTTGGGACTTAGTCAATAATCAGGATTCTGAAGTGTTCAACAGAACATAACTAATCTGACTTCTATTGTTAACTTAAGTTTCCTTTTGGAAAAATAGAAGGAATGGCGGAGGTGACAGGAGTATGGAATGACCACAATAATTTAATGAAAATGAATTTTCTTTGAATTGTTTGTTATCCAAGTGAATATTGTTAAGGAATATAAAACATCTCATTGGCTTAGCTTTCATGTTTATAAGATGAGATTGGTGCCTTTTTCGATGATATGATCTGTCTTGCTTATTAGAGAGAATGTAATTTTCTCAGGTAGCATGTCAAGGGAAGCTTATTTGTCCATCTTGCCGTCTAAGGTGAGGAACTGCACCGTGCTAGATTTGATGCTGTCCTAAAAGGAAGCATAGCATTTATGTCATAGAGTTGAATGGATTAAACAAAATTAACATTTGCAAATCACTTATAACGGTTCTCATAATTTGGTAAGTGCTACCTAAATGTGAAATAAACAAAAATGGAACAAAACAAAGCAAAGCAAAGCAAAAACAAAACAAAACCTTCTTGGCTTCTTTCTATATCTTTTAGAATTAAATAAACGCTTATTTAAACTCTACTAAGTTCTTGCTATTGTGGATCTGCTTTCAGTTTTAACTCATTTTCAACTTCTACAGTTTCTTTTTTCAACCCCATCTTCTTATGACTCTGATGTTTTGGAAATTCTCTTATTCCAGTATTTCAAGAAATCTGGTTATGTTAATTCTCTGAATTTATTTTTAAAAGGAGAGTTTTGCTTTAGTTTCATACGTACAACATTTCCTGACTCTTCCTTGTTGGCTCAGAGGTAAAGTTATTATTGATTCTTTTCTTATCGTTTCACATTTGATTCCACTATTGGCACTAGCATCCGTGCTGGTATTTTCTATTTATCCTTCCAGGTCCACTTTCCACTCTCCTAATGCCCTCTTTTGTGTCCTCATAGCATCTGTCCTGAATAGATTGCACCACACGGGCTTCCTTGTCCTCTGGTTTGGACAATAGAAGACTCTAGCACAGGATCAGAGTGTGCCTCTCTCTGATATGAGAAGAGCTTACAAATATAGGCAAAAGAGACAATACAATATAAATCTAGAAGGAACAATAAATATTGTCAAATACTGTTGCTTTTTATTGTGTGACTTTTGGGAGTCAATTTTCTTAGTTTTCTTTTTATCTCTCATAAATTTCATTCTGTTGGTATAATCCAAGTACCCTGAGCCAGTCCCAACACAAAAGATCTCTCCAATTTTAAAAGGAGCAGTAGAAACTAAACTGGTTCCTGAAAAGAAAATAAATAAATAAAAGAAAGAGCATTACAGAAGTATCTTGAGCTGACTTTTTTTCTTTGTCTTAGATTAATCTTTTCAAGCCTTAGTGGAAAAGTTGGCATATGGGCTAGCTTACTTTCCAGTTAAAAAAATTAATTGACAATTAAAAATTGTATATATTTATAGTATACATTATGATGTTATGATATATGTCTATAATGCAAAATGGCCAATACAAGTTATTTAGCATATGTTTACCTCACATGCTTTCCTTATTTTTTTGTAGTAGTAGTAAGAATACTTAAAATCTGTTCTCTTTGCTACAACAGTGTGTTGTATTTTCCAAACTAGCTAGAAGAAAATATTTGAAATATTATCAACACACACAAAAAATGACAGATATTCTAAATACCTTGATTTGGTCATTACACATTGTGTGCTTGTATCAAAATATCACACGTATCTCATAAATATGTACAATAAATAAAGTGAAATAATAATTTGAAAAAATCTATTCAAAGTCTATAGCTTGAATTAATCAGATTTAGTTTGTTTTAAGTGAGGGAATGAGTTTAAGAAGAAAAAAACAACAACACCACAATTTATGGACACCGATCTCTGCACGATGGAGATGGGCAGTGGTTCAAACTCAAAATGAAACCAAGGAGAAGTTTGTAAAGTTTTCTCTTTATCTTATTTCTTTTTGTCTCTCTCAGCTTCATTCTTTGTCTCTATAGACTGACTTTTTCTCAATGACATAAAACATTCTACTAACATTTTCAAACAAGTACTTCAGCACATTGCTAACAAAGAGAGATTGCCCCTTTCTACTTTTTTTCTCAATTAAATGAGTAAAAGCTAAATATCATAGAATGGGCTTGATTTGGAACATGCCCTGGGAGTGGAATACTCTGATGAGTCCATGTTTAGATCCATATGACTAATGCTTAGACATGAGGAGCTCAAAAAAGAAAAAAAATGTTGTTTGAAAATAGCAAATATTATTGGGCAGGGAAAATAACGGATGATCACTACAAAGCATTTTTGATATTTATTTGATGATAGAATTCTTTTATTATACAAAGAGATCTCAAACAAACCTTTAATCTTTTAAATATCTTCAGGAAATACTGGTTTATTTTAAAGATAGTTCTCAGAATACTGAAGTGGTGGCCATGGCTTCTAAAGAAATCAGTTATTCAGAATTCTGGATATTCACTACAGCTACCATCAGCCAAATAAAGTATTAGTTTCCCATATTTTCTTCAACAAAATCTTGACTCTTTCTAGTCATTTTGCTTCTTTACAATATTTTTCTTGATGAACACTTTCCATTATATTCACACATATTCTACCTAACTTTCAACAATTGATCACATTGTTCTGATTCGGGGAAACTCACAGCCTGGTGCTCTCTTATAGCTCTAATACAATTTGCTGTTTTACGATAACGTGGCAAAATTGTATGCTACTGTAGGTTGTCGTCCATGTGTGTGTGCACATGGAGTGGATACGTGTCTTTAAGGGTACACATATGTGTTTGTGTGTATGTGAATGTGAGTGTGCTATGTACATAAACCTAGGTCACATACTTCAGTCAGCAAATTCTGTCATAGACCATAAAGAAATAGGAATCATCACAGGAAAGGGCCTGAGAATTAAACACAACCCACAATTTGTCTTATCTGGGCAATGGATGTATCTATTGTTACTGGTTAGAGTATGTTGTTTTGGTGACCAAACTGTGCTCAATGGTATGTCCATCCAGGCAGAAAGGAAGACATTTCCCCCATTAGTTATTTCCTGCTTTCTTTTCATATCTGGATATTGAATTCTTAAACAGTGGTTGCTCTGTATTGTGTTCATTGTTTTCCACTGATAGTTCCAAAATAACAAATTAAAGTCATGCAAATAAGTATGTACATATGATATGGAAATAATGTATCAATTAGGATTAAGAATGGGAGGAATAAAAAAGACTCCATAATATGGGTAACTTAAATAAATTAGAACTTAAATTGCTGTTGTTTGAATTAAGTCCATAATCAAGACTGTTAATTTTTCCAACTCAGGAGGGTTCTTTTTCTTCTATTCCCTGATTACTTGCATGAGTTCTTTTTTCATGATACAAATAGACTTTCAGGCAACAACGTTGAGGAAAAGAACAAGATGCAGAAGGCACAAATACTATGCATAATTGGTCTTTTAAAGGGTGTTCTTTAGAGCTGTTACTCAGTATTTCCACTTTAGTCTTTCTGGTCAAAACTTAATTTGAGGACTTAATGGTTCTTAGCTAAGGGCGATTGGGAAAGTAGATACTGGGACAAGGAACTGTCACTGTCTGACAGAAAGCACTTGCATAATAGCAGCATAATGTTGACATGTTAGAAAATAGCTAAACATAGTTAAAACATTGATTTGTATCTACATTAAATAGATTCAATAGACTCAAATCATGTTGCCATCATATGAAGTTCTTGCAGTAGTGACACTAAAATACGTGAAAAAGTAAGATTTAAATATCCAAAATAGTGTCAAATTGAAAGAATAGTAAACTATAACTATAAGACCTGGCTTTAAATTCAAGGAGATAAAAAATAAGACAAGGAAAATAAAAGGTTTTCCATATCTTTCCTTTTTCTCTTAAAGTTCCAAACTTCGTGCCAGGCACTCTTCATCCAGGCTTAGATTTTAGTGATTAA
The DNA here is from genome assembly GCA_963574415.1 of Tarsius wallacei. Taxonomy (NCBI): domain Eukaryota; kingdom Metazoa; phylum Chordata; class Mammalia; order Primates; family Tarsiidae; genus Tarsius; species Tarsius wallacei. The sequence goes on along the minus strand of CAUYQG010150164.1, from coordinate 3,478 downwards.
CAATTGATCATCTGTTTCTCAGAAACAAAATAAAGCAAGCAAACAAACAAAAAACAACTATAATAGTTACTGATAAACAGGATGCATTCAATGGAAGTGATGATAGAATGAGCTTTAAAAAGTTGGCAAAAAAAAAAAGTAAAGTTGAACAAGGAAAACTTGTATTTAGCTGATGCAATTAACTACTCCTGGTTTGCCACTAACAGCCAAGTAATCAATTTCCATATATTTTACTACTAATAAGTTTAAGAATCTCCGTAATTCAAAATAAATCAATATAATCTCAGGAATGCATACAATAACTGTGATTGCAATTTAATATCAGTTGTGTTGCATAATATTCGGACAAATAATATGTAGAGAAGGGTCAATTGAGGGAAACAAATCCAAAGAACTAGAGGCTGTCAAGATTGTTAAAGGAAAAGATATACTCAATTTTATATTCCTTATTTGGGATATGGAAAACAATTTTCACTGATTATTCATCTTAGTGTACTTTTGGGCTATTATCCAAACTGCAGATCAGTAATTTGATTTCCTAAATACCTTGATACCACTCAGTGATTTTCTTTATAAGAGACTCTTTATTAGATACTGCTCATTTGTGAAAACAATTGCCCAAGTCAATTCACTACAATTCAATCATTCCTTGACTGAACATATTTGTGTTTCTTGATCTTAACAATTGAGGTTAGTTTTTAGACTATGGCGAATATACCTCAGCAAAGTTATTCAATGAGACTTTCTATAATCTGGCCATCTGTTCATCTTCTGGTGACATCTCAACTTCTAAATCACTCCCTTCATATTTCAACATGTCAAAATCTTCAGGGTTTTCAAATATACAATATATTATATGCTTCACATATATTATATATCAATTGTAATCTCACATACATGTATAACACTTGAAGAAGCCAAAATACTTTTCTTTCCAAAACAGCAAAACAAAAAATAATATGGCATTTATAGATAAACTGACTAGATGCAGGAAAAAATATCTAATTCTGATACTAAAAGCAGTTTGAATCAGTGGATAATTAACTAGTTTGAATGTCTTGTTGTGGTTTCTGAGATGGTAGTTCGGTTATAGTCTTGATTTTGTAATTGTAAGTCAACTAGAAATGTTTTAATTATTCTGATAATGTCACAATGTTAGTATTCCGATTAAAGTTTTTAAATATTTGGACTGCCAATAAATTCAATGTATTCCAGGAAATGTGAGTATAATGGGAAGATCCTTCATTCTCTTCCACATATACGTTGTTACCCCCTAAATTAGAACCTAGATCCCCATAAGAATGTCTCCTCCCAGCATTAGGATGTTGTGAATACAGTTGAACCTCCTTATCCATAGGTTCCGCGTCTATCCAATTGTGGATAGAAAATATTCAGGAAAAACAAAACAAAGCAAAACTGTGTCTGAACTGAACATGTACAGACATTTTCTTGTTATTTTTTCCTGAACAGTACAGCATAATAATTTATATAACATTTACATTATAGTAGGTATTTTAAGTGATCTAGAGATGATTTAAAGTATATAGGAGTATGTACTTAGACTATATGCAAATACTAAGCCATTTTAGATCAGGGTGTGTGCATAGGTATTGGTATCTGCAGGAAGTCCTGGAATTATTTTTCCCACGTAAAAGAAGATGATGCTACAGCCTTAAGATATTTTTTATATTATTGTCTTTCATATCTCATGTTATTCTAGTCAACCCAGCAAACTTTGTTTTGTTTTCTGTGGGGATAGATTGTCCTTGTCTTTGTGTGTGTGTGTGTGTGTGTGTGTGTGTGTGTGTACATATATATGTATATATATGTGTATATATATATATATATATATAAAATTAAAAATTTCTCTTTTTAAAATAGCTGTATGACTATTCAATTTATATATTAAATGAATTTTAAAAATTGAGTTTTGGGAATTAGGGGATTTAGAAAATTGTTTGAATAACTCTGACGACAACTCTAGATAATAATTTTTAACTTGAATGATTGTTCTGGGGATTGAAAATGGAAGCTTATGTAAATTTAGCATGTGAGGAAGGCAAAGAAGAAATACATAAGCAAATACAAAATTAATTCCAGAAGTGAGAAAAACATTGCAATATTAAATAGGTTGAGAAAACTTGACATAAATTGTAGAAATGCACAAATTATAAATTAAGGAAGTGCAAATTTCAAACATTTATGGCTTCAGCTTATAGTAAAATATTACTGAAAACCTTAGGAATATTAGCTGTCAGTTTTGAAAATATTCTACCTCACCTTGTGTGTATGGGAGCAGGAACAATATATTTGTACAAAGATGGGACATCCTCCCAGGAAGCAGACATGAAATTTCCCTGATTAAGGGTTCATGGTTTTCTAAAACTGAACATTACTGTTGTTCTCCACTGTTGCAAACTGACTTCAGCTCTTTTGCCTATTCAGTCATTGTCAGGAATCTTTTGATAAATGTTTATAGCATTTGGTGTTGACAGTTAGTTGAGAACTACATTTCCTTTCTTTTATGTCCTTAGAACTAGGTGGTAGGTTTCAAAGACAGCAAGCACTGCCAAATGTACATATATTTAATAGCAAACATTCAAAATGTGATCATATACCCTATCTGGTAGCATGGACAAGTACCTCTCTCTACCTTAGAGTTTCTCACTGGCACTTTGTGTTAAGACTTAATCCAAAGATGGACTTTGAGGGCAAAACTGGCCAACCTTATAAAAGGACAAATGTAAATTCCCTGTTAATTTGGACATCAAAATGTACTAGTTTGCAATTGCTACAGTAATACTACATAATAGATACAAAATCGTAATGGCATGAAAAATCATATATGTATATATAATACATATCAAATATATTATCTATATAGACATATATATTTAGTTCATGTTTCTGAATGTTGGCAAGTTAGAGCAGGAGGACTGCTGATTTACACTGGGCTTGGCTGGGTGGCTCTGCTTTGAGCTGTAACTCCAGCTGGATTTGGCTCCTAGCTGAGGTATGATTTAGTCTGAGGCTCAGGCAACTGAAGAAGCAGCCACCTGAAGAATGCTCATTTTATGAGAATAGTAGAGGCAGAAAGGGCACACGTAATTGCACAAATGCTTTGTAAGCCTCTGGCTATATAACTTACATTAATATCCCATTGGCTAAAATAAAGCAAGTCAAATGAACAAATTAGAAATGAAGGGACAGAGTAATAGACTTCACTTCTTTAGTCAGAAAGAAAATAATCAAATGACAAAGGATATGAATATTGGAAAAGGTGAACATCTGCGGCTATGAAAATAAACCATTCAATGATCAACAAGATAACAGAACTCAGCCGGGCTTGGTGGCTCAGCCTGTAATCCCGTGCCTTGGGAGGCTGAGGTGAGTGGATTGCCTGAGCCCACGGGTTCGAGACCCGCCTGGGCAAGCGAGACCTCATCTCTACAATAAATCAAAAAATTAGCCGGGCGTG
>CAUYQG010150158.1:0-26561 GCA_963574415.1 Tarsius wallacei | reverse complement strand
TTTTTTTTTGATTTATTGTAGAGATGAGGTCTTGCTTGCCCAGGCGGGTCTCGAACCCGCGGGCTCAGGCAATCCACTCACCTCAGCCTCCCAAAGGTGCAGGATTACAGGCTGAGCCACCGAACCCGGCTGTATGCATTTTTCAATGCTCACTACTGCTCAGATGAGTCCCTTACAGCATCAAGCCTTCTAGTCAAACCTCACAGCATGCCCTGTAGAATTACCAGCCGTGCAGCTGGGTTGAGGAAGTGGGACTAAAACACCAGACTCCCATTGAGGTCCAATAGGCTTCTTGAATAAACACTTCTCAGTTTGATTTATGCCTTGGTTAACTTACAGCATCTCAAAGTAAACAATAACTTTTTTTTCAGTTTTGTTGTTTTTACAGGAGGATGTTTGCTAAGATCTTCACTTATCCACTCCAGAAGTCCCCCTTGCTCCCATTCACTTTTCATTGGCCAAAACAAGTCTCATGGCCAAACTTGACTTTGAAGGAGTGGAAAGTATGAATCCTCCCCCAGAGACAATGAATGAATCTTTGGTGGAGAGTTATACAATCTATTCTACAAGATTCTCTTGATCCCTCATTGGACATCTGGATAGACTCTTCTCACATATTAAGCTCCCAGACTGGTTGACACTTGTTGACATGACATGTCTCTTCAGAGATCCATCATATTCAGGAATTAGGAGGCAGCCTACAGAGTTTCTCTTGCCTTTGAAGCCACCAATTCACCAGGTACTGGTCTGATTAGTCTTCTCTTTGATCCAGAAGCCCAGTAATCTGGCCATGTTACATGTAATTTCCTCCCTTTTCCTATTCTTCCAAGTCAGAGAAAAAAACCTGTCCCTCTTTGGTTTTGGCTTTGTTTAGTACAGCTTCTATTGCTACTGGGCTTTTGCAACAAATATTGACATTCTTATTTGGTCCCTCCAAAGTCACTTAGCATACCTTACCTAGTGATCCCAAACTCATGAACACTGGTAAAATTTTGTGTGGGTATTCTCTACTTGTAAACTTTCTCATAAAAGGCTTTGAGTTTTTCTCAAAAAAGATTTCAATCAAGACACATCTTCATCAGCCTGAAGAAAGTCCTTCAATAGAGGCACTAAAGTGGTGCTATTGTTGGAATATATTCCCCAAATTCGTGTGTTCAAAATTTAATCCCCAATGCAACAGCGTTGAGGTAGAACCTTTTAGGAGGTCATGAATAGATTAGTGCTGTTAAAAAAGGGCTTGACAGAAGGAGTGAGGTTCCATCTTGCCCTTCTACCTTCTGCCATGTGAGAACACAGCATTCCTCCCCTCCAGAGGATGCAGTGTTCAAGGTGCCATCTTAAAAGTAGAGACCATATCCTCATCAGGCACCAAACCTGTCAGTGCCTTGATTTTGGACTTCCCAGCCTCCAGAACAGTGAGAAATAAATCTCTGTTCTTTATAAATTACCCAGCCTCAGGTATTCTGTTATAGCAGTACAAACAGACTAAGATAAGTGGTATGTTGAGATATGCTTTCTTTCTTTTTTATGTACTCTTTTACTCTTTTCAGGTCAAGATTCAGCCACAAGGGTAGGAAATTAGAGATGGATTTCTGTGCTCAAGTCATCATCTTAAATTAAAGCACTTTGACTATTTTATTTAAATTTTTTACTTTTGGATTTGGAGGGCATATGTGTTTGTTACACGAGTATATTGCGTGATGGTGAAGTTTAGACTTTTATTGAACCCATCACCCAAATAGTGAGCATGGTACCCAATAGGTAGTTTTTCAATCCTTGACCTCCCCCTGCCCCGCCCTCTTCAGGAGTCTGCAGTATCTGTTGTACCTTTATGTCTGTATATATCCAGTGTTTAGTTCCCACTTATGAGAACATGTGATATTTGGTTTTCTGTTAATTTGCTTAAAATAATAGCCTTAGATGATCTCATTCTTTTTCTATGTCTGCATAGTATTCCATGGTATATACTAGCTCTGACAGTTAAGGTTGCAAATTCATCCTAATAAAAAGTGCTACATACCACATTGCTGAATGTCACTATGGTCATCTTTGACATACTCCCCTTGGAAAGCCATGCTCTAACACCAGTGCCTAGTCCACCCATCAAAGCAAGTACATGTCAATAGAGAAACAGGAAAATCTTTTTTTTTTTCCATTTTCAAACAAAGTTTATTCGCGAAAGAAGGGAGAAAAGAAAGAGTGGCATGCCAGAGCCAGCATGGGAGAAAGAAACCATTGAGAAACAGAAAAATCTTAACTGAAAATCTTGGCATGAGAAAGATGTGTGCAAAACTGGTCCTGAAAGAGCTCTTGCATCACGACAGTGCACCAGTTCACATAACAATGTCTGTGAGGGAGGTTTTAGTCAGTAAATAAATAATTGTATTGAAATACCCTCCCTACTTACCTGATCTGGCCCCCAACAACTTTTCTCTTTACCCAAAGATAAAGGAACTATTGAAAGGACTATTTTTCTGAAATAGCCATCAGAGCCGTTGTCATATTACCCATGATTTCCTGATGTCAAAAAAAACAGGACATCAGGGGTAATATGACAACGGCTCTGTTGGCTATTTCAGAAAAAGAGTTCCAAAATTGCTTTGATGGGTGGACTAGGCACTGATGTTGGTGCATAGCTTTCTAAGGGGAGTACTTCAAAGATGACCATAGTGACATTCAGCAATGAGGTATGTTGTTGTTGAGTTGGAGTCTTACTCTGATGCCTAGACTGGAATGCAGTGGCATGATCATGGCTCACTGAAGTCTTGACCTCCTGGGCTCACTTCCTGGGCTCAGACGATGCTTCTGCCTCAGTCTCCTGAGTAGATGGTACTACAAGTGCTTGCCACCACACCTGGATAATTTTTTGGTTTTTTTATAGGGATGAGATCTCACTCTGTTGCCCAGGCTGGCCTCAAACCCCTGGACTCAAGAAATTTTCCTGCCTCAGCTTCCCAAAGTACTGAGATTACAGTCATGAGCCACTGCATCCAGCCTCATTGTGGTTTTGATTTGCATTTCTCTGATGATTAATGATGTTGGGCATGTTTTCATATGTCTGTTGGCTGCTTGTATGTTTTCTTTTGAGAAGTGTCTGTTCATGTCTTTTGTCCAATTTTTAAAGGAGTTTTTTTAAAATCAATTCCTTTTACTAAAGATTGCTTTGGCTATTTGGACTCTTTTTTTGCTTCCATATGAATTTAAGAGTTGTGTGTTGCTTTTTTTCTAATTCTGTGAAAAATGATGATGGTAGTTTGATAGAAATTGTGTTGAATTTGTAGATTGCTTTGGGCAGTATGGACATTTTAACAATATTGCTTCTTCCAATCCATGAGCATGAAATGTTTTTCCATTTGTATGTGTTATTTTTTATGTCTTTCAGCAATGTTTTGTAGTTCTTGTTGTGAAGATATTTCACCTCCTTGGTGAGATGTATTTCCATGTATTTTATTTTATTTTTTTGTGGCAAGTATAATGGATTTGTATTAATTTGGTTCTCAGCTGGAAAGTTGGTGTTATATAGAAATGCCACTGATTTTTGAAAGTTGATTGTATCCTTTGACTTTACTGAAGTTGCTTATCCAGTCTAGTTTTTTTATGGAATCTTTAGGGTTTTCTAGATATGCAATCATATCATCTTCAAAGAGAGATTGTTTTACTTTCCCTTTCCCTATTTGTATACCTTTTATTTCTTCTCTTGCCTGATTGCTCTGGCTAGGACTCCCAGTACTATGTTAAATAGGAGTGGTTGAATAATATTTTAAAGCACAAAATATAAGCAAAATTTTAACTGGCCTATTACATCCCTATTGGATGCAAGTTTGGGGGGTACTGTGAAGTTTATAAGGACCTTACTCACTTTTTGCATTGTTAACAATTGGCACATATACACAATGGAATATTATGCAGCCATAAAGAAGGTCAAACATTTGGACTTCACAGCAACTTGGATGGATTTAGAGTCTCTCATACTCAGTGATCTATCACAGAATCAAAGAACAGAGTACCATATATTCTCACTCATTAGCAGACCTTGAACAAACTGCCAGGGGAGGAGGGGTGAATGTCACTATGAGAGAGACTGCCAGGGGAGGGAGGGGTACACCTCATCAACAAGGGTACCTGCATAATGAACATTTGTATACCTAACCCTGAATTGTACCCCATATCTTTAAAACAAATTTTAAAAAAACAATTAGTGCTATTTAAATTTTCATTGTGCTGCAAAACTCAGTTTTAAAAAAAGTAAAACTACCATTTTTGTTATGACTGCACAGGTTTTTCTGAGATCTCAGTCTTCCTGGAGCAAAAACTTGATATTGTCAAGAAATTGTTTCAGTTATTATATCAGTAACTCTCCAGTCCGGATTCTCTCTTTTAGAGTGTCTCCTTCCTTAAAGTTACTGGTCTGGTGGTAGGTTTCCTTGGCATGGATGGCCTTCAAAGCAGATATTTTAATAGGGTGGCCCTTAGGCTCAGGCATCCAATTAGTTCTGAGCAGTTTTTGTGGCATATGTGATCCTACAGAAGCTAAGATACTTGTCCTCACTAAACAGTCTACCCCAACATCTGACAGATTTCTCTCACCACAGAGAAGGCTCTGGGTCTTCCAAACCACTTTAGGATCCCATGTCCGTAGCCCACCTATGCCTACTAGAAAACTGTAACCCTTAAAGCCAAACTCCACTCATGGCTAAATCATGACAGGAAAAGAATGGCCTCTCCTGCTACTCTGCCCCCACATCCCCGCAGTGGCATAGCCTGTTTATTCTGATGCCCAGGATTAGCAAACTCCAGAGATGAAGAAACTTGGCCCTCAGTTCAGTCACCCCATTCCCAGACCAGACGGGATGCTCTTACCTCACACTCCACTTCTTCCCCTGAATTATCCAGGAAGGGAGAGAGGCAGTAGGGATCATTTTCCCAAACTTTCTCTCCAGCCATGTTTATAAATCTACCTTTGTTTGGGAAGGGATTAAACAAATTTTTCTGGGTCATAAATTTTCCCCAATTACTTTGGCCTCACAATTGGCATTGAAGCTGAATGTATCCTCTCAGAACAACACTAGCTGGTACACTGATGCCGATGGGTTCCTAGAACACTTACCTATTGGGGGAAGCCTGTACAAGAAACCTGCCCTCCAAAAAATAATTCTGGGTTTTTTTGGGGGTCCCCCTTCACATATCAGAATTTAGACATATGATTATGGAGGTCATCATAAATAAGTGGGTCTTGAAATACTTATTTACTTAGGACATACCTTTAGGTATTTAAAAATAAATTCCAGGTGGTTAGCTGTTTTTAAATTAAATTTTATTTTTAAAATGTATCATAAAGTAGAAATGAGTTGGTATCACTTCTCTGGAGGTTGATTAACACTGGGTTTTTATACATTGCATTCAAGATCTCAAATTCTTATGTAAAACAATAAGAATTCAGTGTATTAAAAGGCACATGACACAAAAGTAAAATTTTCACAATGAAATTAAAATTAGTAAACTAACAAAAAATATTCAACGCACTGAACAGTAAAGAAATATAAATAAAAGCAAACAAGTATCCTTTTATATCAGTTTTTTTAAAGTTTTAAATTATAATATTGGTTTTGATAAGATTGAAATCAAATGCTGTACTCATACATTTCTGATGTATGTAAATCGACACAATCTTTTAAAAAGGCATTATGGCAGCATGCTTGTAGAACATAAAATGATTATACTCTTGGATTTGTTTAATATCATTCCTGAGAATTTATTTCAAGGAAATAATTCAAAAGAAGAGGAAAAAACTATTCTCATGACATTGTTCACAGCAATATTATTTACAATAGCTCACAAACAGAAATTTCCTAATGCCCATCAGTGTACTTTGATAAGAATGAGCTATCACCTCCTGAATGGATGCTGGAGGGGAAAAAAATATGATACACAGTTTCTACCTAAAAAGAATTCACAATCTGAAGAGGTGAATAAAGAAGAATATTTCCACTCACAAACAGTAATTATAAAGAGTATACAGAATTAGGGAAAGGGGAAGATGCTTAAGATGATAATAATGAAAGGAATGCAACACATTTCTCTGTTATGGTTCAATTATGTGTGCATATGGACAAGGGCCAGTGATGGACAGAGAGAAATAAAAATGGGGATCTACTGGAGGAGCAGGATTGGAGGTGCAGAATATCAGTATCATAATCAAATAAAACTGAGATCCAAGTGTATTTCTTAAAATTAATTCAGTTTTTAGCAAGTCCAAGTGGTTGTCACCTTCTTGGTACATTTGCATAGCTCAACAGACTGCTACATACACAATCTTGTCCTCACACACACATTCATTTACGTGCCATCAGTTTCCAACCAAAATGGCTGGAAATTGTCTCCCCAACACTTAAGCTGTGACCAAGGCTGCAGTTGCTCTCCTGAAGCTCTCTCTTTCTTATCTTCATTTTTTATTTAAGTGACCCTTCAAACAGAAATGCTCTTGAGCAAGATCTTCAGTCACTGTCAATCCTGACAGAGGATGTAGCTGGCTCCTCCACATATATGTGAGCTGGATCATGGGAGAACTGTCAGTCGTACATGGACAAAAGTAGGAAAGAGAAGCTTAGGATCCCTGATCACAAATATTCTAGTTTAGTGTACAAAGCACCAGTAAGGTTACACGAATAAAGGAGGTGATGCAACCATGATCATATGTGTGGATCCTAGTGTCATGCTCTGTGTTTGAGTTCTATCTTCTCAATAAGTCCCGGTGTAGTCACCTGTAAAGTCCTGACAGTAATAAGTCCTTGCCTCACACTTACTGTAGAAATAAGGTAAAACATACAAAGTCCACAACACAGGACCTGGTTCATGGTAAATGCTCAATAAATGGTAGTGCAACTATTGTTATTTCTATTATTATTGAGAAGACGACTTCCTGGATGGCCCTGTTTCCCACAACAGACTCACTGCTCACGTAAGGGAGGAATCAAAACATTTTATGGATCTCAATAGCGAAGAGCAGGCCATGCCAGCAATTTGTTCTGAGCACTCTCTACAACCTGCCTTCCATCTCTTCTTTGACTTTATGCATTGCACCCCACAAGGATACTCAAGGTCACTAGTAGCAGGCATAGTTATTGATGCCATCACAACTGGACATCAGAGATTTTATAACCAGACTAAACACAGCAGGGGAGCTCCCAAACTAGTGGTTTCTAAGCCGGACCCCTAGTCAACTTTGCTGATCCACTCTCTCATGCAGATATTTTCAAAGCACCTCCTTCACAACATATTCAGAGATCATTTAAGAACTTATCTTTACTGCACTGCAGTCATCTGGGAACTACAAATTCTAGTTGACATAAAACAATTACACAATCTCAATAAGCATAGGTCTTATTCAACAAAGGTTCTTGATGGTTCCAGTCATTTCTCTGAGAATTTTACACTACAGACCAGTTCCTAATTCCCAAGTTCTTTTCCAATCACACTACTTTTCTCTCTAGGGCTTAATGGGTTTCCCTTTAGCTCCCACGATCCCAGGAAAAGCAGTGTCTTTTTCAACTCAAAGGTCTGTGGACTGGTGTCCATCTGCGATTGTTTCTTACTGGTCCATGAAGGCATAAATTGAGAATAAATGTTTTAAAATGTATATGGCAATTTGACATTGCCAAGACATCCAAGCATATGATCAGTAAACCCATCTCATGCAGGGTTTATGCCAGTTTTTAACTCAGGTGATGAGTCACCTGTAGCATGAGCTATGTGTTAGTCATGTACAATAGAAGCATGTATTCATTTCTGAAAGATTGGTGAGGGGCATGGGGGGACAATCCTTAACCACAGATATTATGAAAGGCACTGGTTTAACTTCCTAACTCAGTTTTCCAAAGTTGATCCCCCAAAAAACCTTATCACACTGGTTATCTGTCTTTCTGATTTCACAAAAGAGTTTTAAAAACTTGAATGGTGGGCAGAGGAGATAAATATAGCATAGCTATCTTTTTATTTTCCAATTAAAGGCATTAAATAACAAAGCATAACTATAACAAAAACCTACAATCTGCATGGTTATTTCACGTAAGTTTAATGTCAAAAGGAGAAAGAACAACTTCATGTAAGTTTCCAAGAATGGTGGGTCATCTTATGTAGACTTATACGCTCCTATAGACATAGATTTCTACTACGCCTTCCTCATTTTCTGACTTCATATTAGTAGAAATGTTGCCATGGATTTTCCCTGGTCCACAGACTCCCATTTTGGAACTGGTCTATCTACTTTTCCTGGCTTCTATTTCAGTCACCCTTAATTCCTCCCATGCTGTCAACGACCTTACTAGAACACCAATCTATTGTATACTTAGCCCTATTTTAAACTCCTGATTGGCTTCCCTTGCCAAAGATGAAGTTCAATTTCTTCAGCATGACATATCAGCTTCTTAGTGATTTAAGTGTAGTTCACCATCCCAACGTCAATTTTAAAGATATCTCTTAGCATCATGCTAAACATTTTCAGTTTCCCAGAAATTTAGATGGCTCAATGTGCCCCAGGCTCAAGGAGTTTCATGCAGGCTAGTAATTACATATACTGTGATTAATATTAATAATTCAGTTGGTCCCAGCTTAATATACAAGACTGTTTCATGTGAGCATTCAGTCTCCTTTATCTCTCCCTTGACTTGGTAATTTTCCTCTTAATATCAAGAACAGATCTCAAGGACAAGTTCCTTTTCACCGTATATCCAGAAATAGACCATGGATGCAATTTCCTATCATCTGTCACCTGCAATGTGGTTACCAGATAATGTACTCAGGCCATAAGCACACATTCCAGGCAGCAGTCTGGCCTCCAGGGATGTTCTCCCTGCTCTCTGGATTGATGCTTTCCATCCTGGGGTTCTCAAACCTCTCTGTTGTTTAAATAAACCTTGGTACCCCATTCACTGAGGCACTTTCTTTTCTTAGCTCACAGTATCTCTCCTCTAGGCCACTTCTCTAAGTGATAATGCTGCTTTCAGCTAAAAGACCTTCTTGTTTGGAGTCCATACTTTCTACTGTTGGATGAAATGGTGCTAAACATGTGACTATTCTGGATCAAGGTCATCAACATCTAGCTCACCTACATTTTTCTAAACTGCAGCTTATAGGCAAGCATAAGCTTTGACTATAATAAAAGAAGGTAACATTTGCAAAGGGGAAGCAGGGGAAAGAGAGGTAATATATCACCCTATTCTAGAAGCATTCAACCTACAAAGGCTTACACCTTTACATAAATGAATCTAGTCTACCTAGTTATGCAAGGAGAAAAAGAAAGATAGATAAAAACTAGACAGCAAATATTCCTTTGGAAAAAATGTTCCATATGGAAAAATAACAAATTGACTTTCTGTTTAATAAGTCCATCTCCTGCGAAATGTCAGATAAACCCAATGGCTAGTAATCATAGAATGCGGAACCCTAATGAAATCATTCCTGAAAAAGTAAAACTGAGAAAGAGTTCCCATTTACTACTAGGTTACAGCTTCCTATGAAGCCTAGGCATAAATGTCCCTCTACAAGGTCCATTTCTTACAGCAATACCTTCAGTTTTGGTTTGAATCTCTCCTTTCTTGAACTGAGTGCAATTGCTCCTTTCTACCATTCCTATAATCTACATTCAAATGGTCATACCATACATTCATTTACAGTGTAAATATACTCATATTTCCTGACCTTTTTCAACTAATCATGTGATTGCTGCCCTTGAGAAAAAGTGATGACTTGGCTGCAACAGACAAAAAACAAAAACCTGAGTCCACATTAGGAGAGAAAACCCACAGCTTCTAAATGAGTAGCAAGTATACTGCTGTCATCTACAGAAAGATGATGCAGGTAGAGGAGGGTACATGTAAGACTGAGTGCAAAAGACAGTGTCAATATTGTAAGCTTCAGAGGACCTATGTAAGTCCAGGAGAGATCACAGAAAGGGGGAGAGAAGAGGGGAGGGCATCTGGGGGAGCAGAAAGAGCAAGGGCTTAGAGGTAGGTAGTAAGAGGGTATGTGATGCAGCAAGTGGGGAGAAAAAACTGGCTGGAGCAGAGGAAGCCCTTTGGGGAGGAAAAAGATAAAGGGCTGGCCAAGAAAGGGAGGGCCTGACAACCTGCATTTGTGGGAAATATGAACCAACAGTTTCATTTAAAAGTTTCCCTCCTGAGTGAACACTCTGATGGTGAATAAAATCTGAATTCCAAGTAAAAATTTCCCCACGGTCCTTACATTCATAGCATCCTTCTCTATCATGAAGTCTCTGCTGCTGCTCCAATCCCGAACTCTCTTTGAAATCTGTCTTGCAAGGGTGGATTTGCTGATGTCTATCTAAATTGCCTTTCTGCCTGAAGTCCTTCCCACATTCCTTACATAGATAGGTTTTCTCTCCAGAGTGAATTTTCAGATGCTGGATGAGGTTTGAGTTCCAGGTGAAGGTTTTCCCACACTCTGGACATTGGTAGGGTCTCTCTCCAGTGTGCAGCAATTGGTGGCGAATGAGTTGTGAGTTCACACGAAAAGCTTTGCCACACTCCTTACACACATATGGTTTCTCACCAGTATGTATTCTCTGATGACGAATAAAAGTATTTTTGTCCCTGAACGCCTTCCCACAGTCCTTGCATTTAAAGGGTTTCTCCCCAGTGTGCACTCTCTGATGATTAAACAGTGGGGATTTGAAGATAAAGGCTTTGCCACACTCCTTACACTTACGGAGCTTCTCCTCAGTGTGGATTCGTCGGTGTTTAGTGCAGTGAGAGCTGGACCTAAAAGCCTTGCCACACTCTTGGCACACAAAGGGTCGCTCCCCAGTGTGGATCCTTCGGTGATATATGAAACTGGAGTTGAAGCTAAAGGCTTTCCCACATTCCTTACACTGATAGGGCTTCTCTCCAGTGTGAATTCGCTGGTGTGCAATGTGCTGGGAGTTGCTCCAGAATGCCTTGCCACACTCCTTGCACACATAGGGTTTCTTCCTACTATGGATCCTTTGGTGCCTAACACAAGTGGAGTTAAGGCTAAAGGCTTTGCCACACTCCTTACACTGATATGGTTTTTCTCCAGTGTAGTCTTTCCAGTGTTGAAACAAGTCTGAACTGTGACTCCAATGTTTGTCCCACATATCAGATTTATAGGAAATCTGCATAGCTGGTACTTGCAGATGCATTTCATGCAGAGAACTAACACTTATATTTCCTTCTGATTTCTTTTGTGGATGGCTTCTATTTTCTATATGACTTTTCTCATTATTGACTATCTCCTTTGCAGAATAATTCTCATTTTTATTCATTTCTTCTCTTGTGAAATGTACTCTATGTCTCTCTAACTTGCCCTCTGACTTGCAGATATCTTGAAAATCAGGTCCAGCTCTTGGACACTCACCTAATACCATGCCACAGGCTTTGTGTTTATCAGAAATTATTTGTTTTGAAGTCAAATGCTCATTCTCAGTCCAGGTTTTTCCACCTGTTAAAAGAAGAAATACATAAAAATACCACCTCTCAGCAATGTTAAAGGGATGTATACCAGGAATTAGCAAATATTTCCTGTAAAAGGCTAAATGATAAATATTTTAGGCTCTTCAGGCCACACGGTTTCTGGAGCAAGTACTCACCTTCATTGTTGTGATGTGAAAGTAGTCATAGACAAAACATAAATGAATGAGTCTGTATTCCAAGAAAATGTCATTTACAAACATTGAAATTTGAATTTCACATTATTTTCATATGTTAAAAATGTTATTCTTTTGATTTCCTTCAATAACTAAAAAAAAAAAAATCAGCTATTCTTATCTCATAGGCCATACACAAAAAGACAGGTAGCAGGTCAGATTTTGGCCTATGGGTCATAGTTTTCCTGAATTAAACAGCAAGTGAGATTAATATATTCTATTAGTACACAGTTTTCATATTCTTATAAAATACCTTTAGAGCATACAGAACATGAAGCAGGCCAAGGAAAAGTCCTGAATCCCAAAAAGGAAGAGAAAGCTTTACAAGGGTTTATAAGTCCAAAGAGAGTTCTAGACAAAAAGGTAGCCATAAAGATAGGAAAAGTAAAAAAAGTAAGGTCATGGGCTATGGGAGTGAGTGACAGTGTAAAAAACTTGAAAACAAATGAGAATGGGAAAACTAAATAGAAGGCATAGAAAAAGCAGGGAAGAATAAAGTTAGGAGAAAATCTCCTTAATCTATCAAATGAAAAATATCAAGTAGTTTTGTATAAAATATTATGGCATAAGTGTGAAAGGTATGAAACTATTCCTTCTATCAGGAAGCCTACAATTTACTTGGAAAACATAAGTAATATACAAAAAATAGTTAGAGAACATAGTATTTGACTTGGAGAACACAGATCAAATCCACCACCCAAAATAACTTCACTCATGTATCATACTGTCACCAAATCTTTGCCATCCCAGACTGACTTCCCAAAATGTGATCCTTATATCATTTGCATCATAACCACCTGGAATGCTCTGTTAAACATGCAGATTCATAGGCTGCACATCGGATGGTGTTGGTAATCATTTTAACAAGGTCTCAGGTGAGATGTATGCACACCACAATTTAAAAAGAGTTGCTCTAGGAGAATGGACCCAGATTTACTTCACTAAGAGCAATTTCCCACTATAAAATATCCTTTTCATCTCTAGTAACATGTTTGTTTTAAAGTCTATTTTGTCTAATATTAGTATAGGCACTCCAGCTCTCAATAAAAGGTAACAATTATAAACATATATGTACCTAAAAAAAACCCCTGAAATACATGAAACAAAAACCATAAGAATTGAAGACAGAGAACAATAATAGATGGATTCTTCAATACCCTACTTTCAATAATAAGACAGAACTAGACAGAATATCAACAAGGAAACAGAAGACTTGAACAATACTGTAAATCCAACAGAAATCTATAGAACACTCTACCCAAAAGAATACACATTCTTAAATACATAAAAAATATTCTTCAGGACAGACCACATGCTAGGCTTTAAAACAAGTCTCAATAAGTAATCAATGAGACAAAGAAATCATAAGTGATATAGAAATGTGAGCTTCATAAAAATGAAAATATGGCATACCAAAATTTACAGCTAATGCAGTGCTTAGAGGAAAAGCGTATACCTGTATTAACTGCCTATATATAACTGCCAATGTTTAAAAAAAAAGAAGAAAAATTTCAAACCAATAACCCAACCTTCCACCTTATGAAAGTAAAATACTACTTTCTTAAGATAAAACAAAAGCAAAATAAATCCAAAGCTAGAGGAAAAGGTAAATAATAAAAACTAAAGAGGAGAAAAATAAAACAGAGAATAGGAAATTACTAGAAAAAAAACTAGCAAAAATACTAAAATACAAAAACAAAATATGAGCAAACCAAGCAACATATAAAAAAAGATTCGTACATTTGCATTCATTGTGATTTATCCAAGAAATATAAGGTAAGGTTCAACACACAAAAATCAATCAATGCAATATGCCATAAGAATAGAATAAGAGATAAGAACTATATGATCATCTTAACTTAATAGTCACAGAATGTCCTTTCACAAACTCCAACATCATTTTATGATAAAAACTCAACAAATTAGAAACTTCCACAACCTAATAAAAAGCATTTATAAGAAAACAAAGGAAGAAGTAAAACTATTTATATTTGCAGATGACATCATTTTTATATAGAAAATCTAAAGGAACTTTATCAAAACTAAAAACTTTGGTGCTTCAAGGACACTATTAAGAAAGTGAAAAGACAATCCACAAAATGGAATGAAATATTTGCAAATCATGTATCTCATAAGGATTCAGTACCTAGAATATGTCAGAACTCTTATAACACAAAAATAAAAATACAAGTAACCCAACCTAAAAATGTACAAAGGGTCTGGATAGACATTTCTCCAAAGATAATACACAAACGGCCAATAAACACAAGAAAAGATGTTCAACATCTTTAGTCATTAGGGAAACTCAAATCAAAACCACAATGAATGGCTTTAATCAAAAAGATGGACAATATTAAGTGTTCGTGAAGATATGGAGAATTTGGAACCCTCATACATTGCTGGGGGAAATTAAAATGGTTCAGCCACTCAGGAAAAAGTTTTAGCAGTCTTCAAATGTTAAAGAGTTACCATGACTAGAAAGTATGTATTTAGAGTTTGTACCCATGAGAAATGAAAACACGTCTGCATTAAAACTTGTACACTAATGTTCATAGCAGCATTACTCATAATGCCCAAACAGTAGAACCAACTCAAATGCCCATCAAATGATGAATAAGCAAAATGTGTATTATCTATCCAATATATATTATTCACACATAAAAAGAAATGAGGTACTGACACATATTATGCAATGGATAAACCATGAAAACGTCATATTATGTGAAAGTCACTTGCAAAAGATTCCATATGGTATAAATGCATGAATATCAAATATCCACAATAGGCAAGTCTATAGAAAAAGGAAAGTAGATAAGTGGTGCCCAAAACTGAAAATTTGGAGAGAGGGATGGAGAGTGACTGCTAATAGATGTGTTTTTTGTGGGGGTGATAAGAAAGGTTTAAAACTAAATTGTGGTAATACTTGCACAACTCTGTGAATATTCTAAATATCACTGAATTGCATACATTAAATGGGTGAATTGTATGGTTTGTGAATTGTATCTCCAGGAAGCTGTTTTAAAAAGGACATGAGAGTCTGCTTTACACATCAAAATGAGTAATTTTAAAGAACAGAAAAACATTAAATGTATAGAAATCTATTAGTCTACAGAAAAAGAAAATGCACATTTGACATCATTTAAGGTGACTCTTAAACTCCTTACTTGAAGAACTGGTATTTAAAGGCAGCACTGATGACTTTAATGATTTTTAAATTTTATCATACATGATATTATTTTAGCTGAGTATATAAATCTTCTTTGCTTTGAGATGTATCCTAACGGGGAGGAAAATCATACTAATTGTAAGCTTAAAATATTTCAGCATAAAAATGATTTGAAAATATTAATGTATTAATTCTCATGAAAAGTCAAGTAAATTTTTCTATGTGTGCTACTGGTTAGCGGACAAGATAATACTGCAGCAAGTTATCAATTTCGTAAAACGGGAAAACTGGAAACAAGTGATCACACATAACCAGTAAAGTACTTAGAAATTTTTTTCTACATATCCCCAAGGGATTAAAGTATCCCAGTGTGCGAAAGCATTTCAGGGTGTTTGTAATACATTTTAAAGGCGTTGGGAAGCAAGGAATAACCGACCAGTCATAAAGAGCATGGTCAAGGATCCCAATGTACTCCACGATGCTGGACACAGAGAACACATGCCTTTCATTTTGATGAAACGAAGGCAAAGGAAGAGACAAAACTGGAGAAGACTCCCCTTGCTTAACTCACCTGTGGAGCCTGCTCTCCGGCCCCTCCTGCTTAGGGCCCCCTGTGGCTTGGTGAACCAGGGTTCTTTCCCTTGCTCCAGCTGAGAAATCAGAGCTGGTTTAGAAGTGTGTGGCACTGCTCGAAGGAAAGAAAACAAAAAAGTGATGAGCAGAGTCACAGGGGTCAATTTCAGCTTATAGCTGCAAGAACGATCAGCGGAGGTAAGGAGTGTAATTCCTAGGCACCTTAAAGAGATACAGGGAGGGATCCTGGGAAGCCTCAGGGCAGTGCTCCCAAGTAAACCTGAAACATCCTGGGAGGCAGATTTCTGTTTAAAGGAAAACAGGATTTCTTCCCTTCTTTGTCAGAGGATGGAAAATCCCATTGTGGAAAAAAGACACATGGTTCCTAGGAGCAAATCTCAGAGGGAGAAAAAGGGACTCAATTCTCTCAAGATGATTTGGAGGTTCAATATTAAGCTGTGGGTACCAAGATATAGCTCAGAGATATAGCTCCATAGCCAGAGAATCACCTCTAAGGCAGACAGGAAAGGAGTGAGGCTTTTATGATAGAAATAGAAGGAAAGGCCAGGCATGGTAGCTCACGTCTATAATCCCAGCACCTTGGGAGCCAGAGGCAAAGGGAATGCCTGAGCCCACGGATTTGAGACCAGCCTGGGCAACTTGGCAAGACCTCATCTCTACAAAAAATTTTCAAAAATGAGAAAGGCATGGTAGTGCATGCCTGTAGTTCCAGCTACTTGGAAGACTGAGGCAGAAGGATCACCTGAGCCCAGCAAGTTGAGGCTGTGGTGGCTGTGAGCATGCCACTGCACTCCAGCCTGGGTGACAGAGTGAGACTACAACTCAAAAAATAAAAAATAAAAGTAAGGAAAGTCCTTTGGAGGTCAACAGACCTCAGTGCTTTCCTTACCTGAAAACTTCTGACATTGCCATGTGGGATCAGCTAATAATTATAAGAGAATCCTTCAACCTCTGAAGACCAAGGCAGAGACCAGCAGCAGAAACCTTACCTAGGAAGGCTACAGCCCCATAGTTTTCCAACATCACATCCCGGTACAAGGCTCTCTGAGCAGGCATCAGGCTGGCCCATTCCTTCTTAGTGAAGTACACAGCAACGTCCTCAAAAGTCACTGACTCCTGAAATGACAAGTTCCTGCTCTCCCAGACCTCAGTATTTTGTTGATTGTCAACTGTCAATGGGAAGGACCCCTACAGTGTTATGTATGCAGTATTGGGTCTTTCATGTGCCTGAGGGGTTTTTGTGTGAAATTTAGCAGGGATGGAAGAAGAGGATATAGAATTAAAGGTAGCCAGCCAGGTCGGGTGCACTGGCTCAAGCCTGTAATCCCCGCAATTTGGGAGGCCAAGGTGAATGGACTGCCTAAGCCCACGGGTTCAAGAACAGCCTGGGCAACTTGGCGAGATCTCATCTCTTCAATAAATCAAAAATTAGCTGGACATGGTAGCCTGCACCTGTAGTTCCAGCTACTTGGAAGGTTGGGGTGGAAGGATCGCCTGAGCCCAGCAGATCGATGCTGGAGTGACCGTGAGCACGCCACTGCACTCCAGCCTGGGCGACGGAGTGAGATTACAACCCAAAAAAAAAAAAGGTAGCCAGACAGAGTGGCATACTTTCCCAGTTAGAACCAAGTATATCTCCATTCCAAGATTCTAAACCTGTGACTTCCACATAGACACTAAACCTGCTGTATTAAAGCTGGGCTTGGACCTGAGCATGAAAGTACACATAAGGAAGAACTGACCTTGGTCGTAGGTGCCACCTTTGCTCTAAGCCCCTCCTCACTTTGTAAATATCCCAGTGGTTATTTGGTTACTCATATTTACTGCCATCTCCCAATTCTGCTTTTATCCCACTCCTTCCTTCATGCTTGCCTCCTTGCCCACTATCCTAAGCACAAAGCTTTCAGATCAATGACTTCCCACTCCCATTCCGCCTTTATGGAGAGGTAGTGAGAGTAGAGAGGTATAAGAAAATACTGCTTATTTGGGAAAGGCTAGATCAACTTAGTGTATGAGGGTCAAGATAAGACTAAAAAGGTAGCTATTAAAAGTTTTCAAACCCTGGAGTTTAGTTCTGTATTTCAGAAATAGAGCTCTAGAGGAAATGGTCTTAACCTGGAGTATGAGATTAAGGGAACCTATCAGTCAGGTGCCAAAGAAAGTTCTGTCAATTATCTTATTCATATATTTTTAATTATCTTGGAGGAAAACCCTCCAAGTTGCAAAATTATTTTACTTCTTGACCAACAGTGATTGTCATTGGATGTTGGTTCACAGACAGAGAATTAGACTAAGGGAACTGAATAGGGAATTTAAAAACAGATGCAGCCATATATGATCATCAAATTTATAATACAGTAATTAATTCAATTCAGTGGATAAAAGACAGACTTTTGAATAAATGATCTGTAATCAATTAAATATTCATTTGGGGGAAAAAATTTGACCCATATCCCACACTCTTAATTTGAAATGAATCCCAGACCCAGGTAGAAAGCTAAAACAACAAATCCTTTAGAAGAAAATACAGAAGAACATCTTCATGTCCTTTGAGTAAGAAAATATTTCTTACACAAAACAAACAAATATACTGGACTTCATTAAGACTAAGGAAATCTGTTTATCAAAAGACATCATTAAGAGAGTAAAAAAGCAAGTCACTGACTGGGGGAAGATATTTCATAAAACATATATCTGACAAAGGATTTATATCATAATAAAGAAAGAACTACTACAACTTGGGGTAGGGAAGTATCCCATGTAATGAAAAATAGAAAAACTATCTAAACAGAGACTTCCCATAAAAGGATAACCATGTAGCCAATAAACATTTAAAATGGTGCTCAGCATCACTGCTTATTGGAAAAGAGGAAAATTTTAAAACCCCAATAAGATACTGCAAACAAATGACAAGTATTGGTAAGAATGTGGAGCGACTGTACATTGCCATAATTGAAATAACCATTTTGGGAAATTGTTGGGCAATATCTACTAAAACTAACCAAATACATACCCTATGATCTAGCTATTTCACTCCTAGAGACACACTTAAGAAAAATGAGTGCCTATGTTCACCAAAAGACAAGAATGTTCACATTATTCTTATTCATAGTAGTCTCAAACGGGAAGCAACCAAAAGCCTATCTACAGTAGAATGAATAAATAAAATGTGGTATAATCCTGTAATGAAAAACTATTCATAAATGAAAAAGAACAAACTACTGCTATGTGCAACATGGTAAAAGTTTACAGACACAATGTTGAACAAAAAATGGCAGATACAAAAGAGTACATACTGACTCCATTTATATGAAGTCCAAGAAAAAACAAAACTAATCTATGGTGATAGAGGTCAGAATAGTGGTTAACTTTAGAGTGGTGGACTGCTTATGACAGGGCATGAAGGGGCCTTCTGGGGTGTCAATAATGTTCTATGTCTTGATGTGAGTGATGGTCATACGTATGTATATATTTCTAAAAAATAAGCTATACACTTAAGACTTGTGCTGTAATAAGCTAAACCTAGATAAGAAATATGTATGCCTATTTAAAAGTATATTATATATTTATATATGTATGTACATAATATACATATGTGCATAATGCACACACACACATACATATGAATAGAGGCAGAAGAAGTCTAGCTTACCTGAGACCTGGCTGCTAATGGCACAGCTGTCATTATCTGATCTCTTTTATTCCTGACTTGGGTAAAGGCAAAAGTCTCAAGAGCTGAAGGTAAAGAAAGAAACATTAGTGACAATAACACTATTGAACATTTCAAGTCCTGCGTATAACTTATGACCCATCCTGTGTTGATGGCTATGTAAACTACCATTTGTCAGCTATTGCTTGCTATCAGGGACAGGCCTAGTCCTCACAGAGGTGAGATAGCAGGCATACAAAAGCATACTGAAAGGAAGCAGAAATCATACAAGGAATGTGGGATGAGAAGGTGAACTGAGAAAACTGCAATTTTTAGTAATGCAGATAAGACATAATAGTAAATAAGACTAGGGTAGACAGTGGAACAGAAAAGACAGTGGCTGAAAAGAAAGTGGAATTCCAAACAGTTAAGATCTCTAAAATCCACCCAGTACAGATAAGAATGAGTTGTGTACAAGAAATTTATCAAACACTGTACGGCCTTAGCATCTGAATTTTCCTCCTATGCTACTTAATATTAAGACAGGGCAGTTTCTATGACTGAAGTAATAAAAGTCAAACAGAACTTGAAAATGGTTTATTAGGAATATTTTGATGTCTCCCTACTACTATTTTTCCCCCTAAATATACAGAATGATTGATGATAAGATATTCATTCAATTTTATAAAAGTGTTGGGGGTGGTTGGTGAGAAAGAAAACACTACTGAATCAAAGGAATCCATCAACTTCATGCCATGTCCCAAATACTCCAGGTTTGAAATATAGGGAAGTATAGGGAAGCAAGAAAATTTCAATTTTAAACTAGTTCCAACTCCCATTCTGAGTCAGCTAAGAAGTTCATCATTAGGAAGTAAGCCTTCTGCCATTCTAACAAGTGAATCAGCAAAATTTATGCACTAAAAGACCTGAAAAACAAATAGCTGCCATCAGTTAGAATCAGAGATATTTTAAAAGAATATAAACAAACATACAAAAGTGCATGTACTCATAGGTCTTACAAATAGCTTCCGTTTCAACTCTGTATCTGCAGTTTACCATAAGTCGAAGGGTACTGCAACAGTATCAGACAAAAAATGTTATAGTCAGTGCACTGCTCCCCTCCCCGTCACTGACTCTTCTTAGAGAATCCAGAAAGCCATTCAGGAAGTTAGAGGAAGCCGAAGCTGTTAGGAGAGGCTAGACATTATTAATACATCTTGAAAGTCACAGGAGTCCAGTGTGGAGAAATCGTAGTTATAGGTGCAAACAGAATGACTTTAAAAGAAAACACAGTGTAAACCTACACAAGTAATGCGTTAATACTGCTAAATTCATGGACGGTTTCTGTTCTGTGTGCAGGGTAACACAAGCAGGGATTCAATACTGAGAAAATAGGTAACCCTTTTAGTTGTAAACTTTAACTCTCTAAAATCATGATACTGTCATCATATCTGTTATAAATGTCCCTTACAGTGGATACTTAATAAGATTAGCTAGTAAACAAAAGGACTTAAGGAAAAAGGTCTGAACTGTACAGTTGACAATCTGTGAGGGACAAATCATCTGGAAGCAGGGCAGCAGCAGAGGCCACCTACAAAACACAAAACACTCCCTCCAGCTTGCCGATTGGGAAAATCATAAATAACCAGCCAGGGTGGGGAACAAATCACAACCCAACACACTTTACTAATGGCAGGGACCAAATGTTAGATCTCACTGATTATGAACCTTGGCAATTAGGTTATAACAATGGAATAAAAGTTAAGAGAATACAATGAGTATAAGGAAAGATGTGACGAACACTAGGTCAAGAAATTATTTCCGCATCTCCACAGGTTAAACACTAGACACGTATTAGGGGCTTGCTGGGTATGACTCCTTATGAGATTTTAGATTTAACCTTTATATGAGCCTATCCAAATCCCAGGGCTCCACATGCTCCAATATGTGAACTAAAATAGACTCTATCCTAGGGGGGAAAAAAACACATTTTTCTCAAATATTTCGCTGCTCTATGACAGTAACAAGCTTCCAGCTTGAGTATACATCATGGCAAGCGAATACAGTGACCGCACTATTCATTATACCTGTTTCCTGGAATCAGCTGAAAAGAGGAAAATTACAGAGGCCAAGGGGTAGGGCTGGGGTTTCTGCACTAGGGGGCCGGAGCGACCGAGGGGCGTGTTCTGTTGCTTGAGTGTCCGGGATCGTGGACAGTTAAAACTGTTTGAGGACCTCGATGTCAAAACTCGAATCTGTGTCAGTATCCGAATCTGAATAGGCCGCGGGATATCCTGGGTAGCGGGAAACGAGGGGCGGCCTCCTGGACGGTCACGAGCCGGACCTGGGAGCCAGGAATGAGGACCGCAGTAGCAGCAGTAGTCGCGCCCACCACCCTCGGGGCCCTGTCCCGTCCTCCTCAGGCCAAGTCAGACCCTCCCACGGTGGGTTCCTGGCAGTCTCTGCAGCCTTTCAGCAAACAGAGGTTGTGGGCACCACTCGCGGTTCCTCACAAACCAAACCCCCACGACCCAAAAATAATGGCAGCGCCAGAGGTACGTCATCACATTGACCGCCCTGGAATTCTCTCTAGCAATCTTGGATGACCCCACATCTTGGTGGTTCCCTCCTTCTAGGTCCCTGAAGGAAAAGGAGGGTAGGAGAGATAGGTGCTTGAGCTCCTTCTAGAGCCGCCTTTTGAGTTAAGGCGCCTTGCTCATGTCGTTGCACCATCATGCCACTCATAAATACTGGCTTTCAGTGACTCCAACAAAGTTTGTTACAATAACTGCAAGTACAAGTCTTACCCAGAATATTCAGGAAAATGTGAATGCTAATACATTTTCTGGTCGTGTTACATTTACCATTTGAAAGGTTATAGAATAATCACTGGATCAAATTGATGCAATCACTGCATTCCTACAATGTGATGTCTTTCAATGTTGCTTATACCTCTCAAGTCCACATACCACCATCAGTGGAGACAATAAGAAACGAATTCATAGGCAAAGTGAGAAGAGCAGTTCAATTCACCCCAAAAATATCCATCCCACAACCAGCAGAACTTAAGACTGCCCCAGGACCATATAGCATTACTGCATCAATCAGAGGTAAGAGAGGACATCTATCAGAAAAGCCTGTTGAAAGTTCTTAGAGGAGATGTGGCCACCTCTAGAGAACTTCCTAACATGTTGTGCGAGAGCCTGTAGAGGGGGTAGAGTAACCACCTTGATGTCAACAGTGAGAAGAGCAGAAGATAAAGGACATTTTCTGCCACCTCCATTGCCCTTGGGTATTGTAGACCACAGGCAGCATTTGCAGTTGGAACACAAATGAGCAAGAGCTAGAGCATAAGGGCCCACACATGCAGCTCACACTTGGCAGTAAACCCCTAGTAGCCCAGAACCCTGAATTCACCGCTTGCCTGATATGAGTGAGAGTCACGCAAAGGCACTGTTGGCATCATTCTGGTAGCCTAATCTCTTTATTTTAATTTTCAGTGTTTTCTGAAATATAATTCCTTTTGAAAAATGAAAAATCAAGAAAGCCACCTTCTTCTCAAGATGTAGAAAACTGAAAAGAGCTTGGACCCACCCTTACATCAAGAAAAAAATAGCCAGGTAATCTGAACATATCAGAGCTGAGGTTTCAGGGCAAACAACGTACCTAGAATCTAAGGAAAGGCAGGCACTTTTAAGGAGACATGGTCACAAGCACTTGTTTACCTAGAGCAGGTGTCACTGGATGCCATATAAGCTAAATTTTATTTTAAAATTTTATAAGCCAAAATTGTTAGTGAATGCTAAAGTTCAAGTTTTGTCTAGCATGAAAATAGAGAGTTCATGTGTACCATAGACACAAGTGGAATCTGCACCCATCGACATGGTCTTCTCCATGGACATCACCAGATGTATACATGGACATGCGCACACACACACATTTGGAAGTAAGACAAGAATAATCTTAGGAAAGCATTCTTTTTGGAGAAGACACAGCCCAAAGACACTTCCAGATCCTTCTTCCCAATTTCCCCTACAGAACAAAAGGTTTAAGCCTCAGGGAATGGAAAAGCAAATCCTGTTACTATTAGGGAATGATTAAGATGCAGTGGAACTAGGGGAAAGGAAGAGAACAAACCTCTCTACCTGTGGGATAAGGGTAAGATTATATCCTGGGTCCAGACCATAGAGGTCTTCTACAGCTGGGGATGGGGCATCATCATTTAGTAGACCCCCCTTGAGTCTCAGAGAAACAGTACTTACCTGAAATTAAAGCTAATTAAAGAAATTAAAGAAGATGCCATCTCTCCTACTATCAGAATATTTAATGTTGAATAACAAATAACAGCAATCTACTGCTAGAAGACAGATAAAAACATGGACAGAGACCCTCTCTGAGGCACAGGAATAAAGAGAAGGCCTAAAGGTGAGGGTAGTGCAAACACTGAGAAAATCCCTGTTAGCAAACAATCCCACAAGGTAACACTAGAAAATTGGAAGCATGTGGATAACCTTAAGAAAAAAAAAAGCCTAAACACAGCTCAAACACTGATTATGTTGACTCATTTCTCATCTACCAAAAGAAAAAGCATGTATTATTATTAATTTTTTGTATTTTTGTATTATCATTAATTTTTTGCCTCAGTCTCTATTGTATTACACAATATTTTTGGCTTTCAACAAAAACATTTACAAAGCATACCAAAAAAAGGGGAAAGAATAAAGAAAATGCACCATCAAAAGATAAAACAAGCCGGGCTCAGTGGCTCAGCCTGTAATCCTGCGCCTTGGGAGGCTGAGGTGAGTGGATTGCCTGAGCCCGCGGGTTCGAGACCCGTCTGGACAACTTGGTGAGACCTCATCTCTACAATAAATCAAAAAAAAAAAATTCGCCGGGCGTGGTAGTGAGCGCCTGTAGTGCTAGCTACTTGGAAGGCTGAGGTGGAAGGATGACCGGAACCCAGCAGGTCGAGGCTGCAGTGGCCGGGAGCGGCCACTGCACTCCAGTCTGGGTGACTGAGTGAGACGCCGACTCAAAAAAAAAAAAAAAGATAAAACAGTCAACAGATACAAATGTTGGAACTATCAGAAAGAGAGTTAAAATAACTAAGATTCATATGGCAAAGGGGTTAGTGGAAAAGATGATCAGATAGTTTCAACAACGAAAAGGAACCTGTAAGAAGGAATCAAATGAAAATTCTAGAAATAAAAAAATGTGGTTATGGATATGAAAAGTGCCTTCAAGGGACTCATCAGTGGACTCAAAACAACTAAGAAAAAAAATTAGTGAACTTGAAAATTATTCAGTAGAAATCATCTAAACTGAAACCCAAAGACAAAAATTATACACACACACACATAAGAGGGGAGTGCATGCAAGAGCACAGAGTTTCTGAGAAGTGTGGGATGATATCAAATGGCCTAACATACATGTAATTGGAATACCAAAAGTAGAAAAATATTTGTGTTTGTGTGCATGTATGTATGTGTATGTGAATATGTGTGTGTGTATTATGTGTGTGTAAATATATACACATACAAATATTTGAAGCAGCCTGAGAAAAAAGATATATTACATACGGAGAAACACAAATAACAATTATGACCAATTTTGTATCAGAAACTATGCAAGCCAGAGACAATGTAGTAACATCTGTAAAGTGGTGAAGGGGGGAAGGTTGGGAAGATGATGGTCAAGTCAGTCAGACTATACGAGTCCTGAGTGAGTGAGCGAGTGAGTGAGTGTATGGAGAATTTTTGTGTGAGTACTGGTGAGTGAGTGAGTGTGTGAGTAACGGAATGAGTGAGGGCTAGGGAGCTAGCAGCTGGGGCTCTCCTGGTGCAGCAGCTGGTGCCACAACTGCTTGGCTTGGACCTTAGCAATTCCCGGGACACAGAAACTGAGTGCCATTTTTTTACAAGATGTGAGGTACAATTCAGGGTTAGGTATACAAACGTTGATTATGCAGGTACCCTTGTTGATGAGGTGTGCCCCTCCCTCCCCTAGCAGCTCCCCTCAACTGCCAATCCCACCCTGCCCTCCCTTGGCAGTTTGCCACTACTGCCAATCCCTTTCTTATAGTATTATGATAATTTTTTAAGGTCCACTTATGAGTGAGAACATATGATACTCTGTTCTTTGATTCTGTGATAGATCACTGAGTATGATTGACTCTAAATCCATCCAAGTTGGTGCGAAGTCCATGTGTATGCCCTTCTTCATGGCTGCATAATATTCCATTGTGTATATGTACTATATATTTTTTATCTAGTCCAGCTTTGATGAGCAGGATGGTTGGTTCCATGTTTTTGTGATTGTGAATAGAGCTGCAACAAACATACGTGTGCAGGTATCATTTTTGTAGAATGATTTGAGTTCCTCCGGGGATATTCCCACTAGGGTGATTATTGGGTCTTATGTAAAGTCAATTTCTAGTTCTTTCAGAAATTGCCACACTGTCTGCCAAAGAGGTTGCACTAGTTTGCATTCCCACCAGCAGTGTAGAAGCATTCCTTCTTCTGTTCATCCCCGCCAGCATCTGTTGTTTGTTTTATTAATGATGGCATTCTGACCGGGGTTAGGTGGTATCTCAATGTGGTTTTGATTTGCATTTCTCTGATCATTAGTGAGGTTGAGCACTTTTTCATATGTCTGTTGGCTGCCCATATATATTCTTTTGAGAAGTGACTATTGATGTTTCTTACCCACTTTTAAATGGGGCTGTTTGTTTTTTCCTTTCAGCGCATTGGGTTTCCTTGTAGATCCTAGATGTAAGGACTTTGTCATAAATACAGTTGGCAAGTATATTTTCCCAATCTATTGCCTGTATTCCTGCACTCATGATGGTTTCTTTTGCTTTGCAGAAGCTCATCAGTTTGATGAGGTACCACTTGTCTATCTCATTTCTTACGGGATGGGCCCTTAGAGTTCTGGTCAGGAACTGGTTGCCAGTTCCAATTTCCATAAGGATGTCTCCTGCATTTTCTAAGATTCCTATAGTTTGAGGTTTTACATTTAAGTCTCTGATCCATTTAATTTTTGTGTGGTGATAGGTAAAGGTCCTGTTTCAATCTTCTGCATGTGATCAGCCTGTTTTCCCAGCACCATTTACTGAATAGGTTCTCCTCTCCCCAGTGGTGGTTGTTGAAAGTTTTGTCAAAGATGCATTTGTTGAGAAATGGAGGCGTTGCTTCTGGAATCTCTATCCTGTTCCATTGGTCTGTATGCCAGTTCTTGTTCCAATACTAGGCTGTTTTGCTTACTGTAGCCTTAGAGTAAAGTTTGAAGTCTGGAATTGTGATACCTCCTGCTTTGTTTCTTTTGCTAAGGGTTGTTTTGGCTATTGGTGGTCATTTATGTTTCCATATGAATTGCTGTATTGTCATTTCGAGGTCTGAGAAGAATGATGTTGGTAATTTAATGGGTATTGCGTTGAATCTATAGATTGCCTTTGGTAGGATAGACATCTTAAC
>CAUYQG010150155.1:0-20699 GCA_963574415.1 Tarsius wallacei | reverse complement strand
CATTCTTTCTTTTCAGGAAGCAAGATTTATTGAGAAGACAGAAAAGCTCCCACAGCAGGAGGGGACCTGAGGGGATTGCCCTCTACCAGACTTTCAAAGAAGATCTGGTATCAATTTTACTGAAGCTATTCCATAAGACTGAAGAGGAGGAAATTCTCTCTACTCATTCTAGGAAGCCAGTGCCACTCTGATACCAAAGCCAAGAAAAGATAAAACAAAAAAAGAAAACTACAAACCAATATCTTTTATGTACCTAGACATGAAAATCCTCAACAAAATATTAGCAACAGCACATTAAAAAAAAATCCATCATGACCAAGTGAGTTTTATCCCAGGAATTTGAGGATGATTCAACCTATGGAAGTCAATATTGGTGATCAACTACATAAACAGAATTAAAAACAAATATCATATGATCATCTCAATAGACACAGAATTTTTTAAAAACCTAGCATCCCTTCATGATAAAAACCCTCAGCAAAGTTCATTTTATAAAATAAGCATCCTTTTATAATAAAAACCCTCAGCAAAGTAGGCATAGAAGGAACATTCCTCAAATTATAAAAAGTTGTATACAAAAAACCCACAGCCAATGTCATCCTAAACAGAGAAAAGTTGAACACATTCCTTTTCAGAATTGGAACAAGGCAAGGATGCCCACTTTCACTGTTCTTATTCAATATAGTACTGGAAGTCCTAGCCAGAGCAATAAGACAAGAAAAAGAAATAAAAGGTATTCAGACTGGAAAAGAAGAAATCAAACTATCTCTGTATGCTGGCAATATGATATTATATCTGGAGAATCCTAAACACTCTTCCCAAAAGACTCCTGGACTTGATAAATGAATTTGGTAAAGTTTCAGGATACAAAATCAGTACACACAAATCAGTAACACTGCTGCATACCAATAGCGACCAAGCTGAGAATCAAATCAAGAACTCAATTCCATTTACATTAGCAGCCAAAAAACTAAAATACTTAGGAATATATTTTACCAAGGAGGTGAAAAATCTCTACAAGGAGAACTACAAAACACTGATGAAGGAAACTGCAGAAGACACAAATGGAGAAACAGCCCATGCTCATGGATTGGAAGATTCAACATTGTTAAAATGATCATATTATCCAAAGTAATCTATAGATTTAGTGCAATCCCCATTAAACCATCAACATCATTTGACACAGAATCAGAAAAAACAATCTTAAAATTAATATGGAACCAAAAAAGAATCAGAACAGCCAAAGCAATCCTAAACAAAAAGAACAAAACTGGAGACATCACATTACCTGACTTCAAACTATACTATAAGGCTGCAGTAATCAAAACAGAATGGTACTGGTATAAGAGCAAACATATGAACTGATGGAACAGAATGCAAAATCCAGAAATAAACCCAAATACTTACAACAAGCTGATCTTTGACAAAGCAGACTGAAACAAATACTGTGGAAATGACACCCTATTCAACAAATGGTGCTGGGAAAAATGCATAACTACTTGCAGAAAAATAAAACTAGATCCCCAACTCTCCCGATATACAAAAATTAACTCAAGATGGATTAAAGACTTAAATGTCAGACCTGAAATCATAAAAATCCTAGAAGAAAACCTAGGAAAAGCTCATCTGGACATAAGCCTAGGCAAATAATTTATGGCTAAAACTCCAAAAGCAAAAGAAATGGAAGCAAAAATAAATAATGGGACTTAATTAAACTACTTTTCCCACTTATACTTTCTGCTGGATTGGAACTTCCTTGCTTTGACCTAGTAATCCAGTACCGCCATTATTTGGTCAGTGACAGATGACCGCCAAGGTTAAAATAGATGAAACTTAAGTAAAGAGGATACTGTGCCTACTACTGAGAAAGATGAAGGATGATGATGATGATGACGTTGATGATAGCAACTAGTATGTAGACAGCATATACTAGGGCTTTATGTGTTTTATTTCTAAGCTCTAAAACAACCATCAAAAGGTATATATTATTATTTCAATTTTAAAGACGAAAAAAAATAAAGACTTAGAAACAGTAAAATGTGTTTCCCTAAGTTACAAAGTTAGTAGGTGCACTTTGGGATTGAAATTAAGAGCTCCCTGACAGAAAAACCTGGGGTTTTTTAGTGGAACATTGGTTCCATTAAAAGGCTAGATGATATATATTTAAAAAGTAAGGAAAACATAGAAAGAAATGATTTCCAAATAATAGATTTCACTAATGTATATAATTACCCATTGTTGAGACGGCTATGAATGTAGGAACACTGGGACTATCATGACTAAAGCTGGTGACACTACAGTTGTAGGCGGTGGCAGGAAGGAGGCTGGAGATGGTCACAACATGAGAAGAAACAGCAACTGGTTCCTGGGGTGGCAGAAAATGAGATACTTTTTATGTTATCTTCATCTGCTTATTTAAAAGTTATTTTTTTCTTAGTTGAGTAAGTGATACATAGGCAGAGTAAAAAATTCAAGAGGAAAAAAAATAGCAGTGAAAAATGTCTTCTCCTTTCTCTATTCCCCATCTACCCAATTCTCTCCCATGAAAGCAGCCATTGTTGTCATTGTTTTCTTCTTTCCATATGTATTTTATGGATGCACAAATATATAATAAGACATAGTTAAAAAACACAAGTGATGACATGGTTTACACACTTGTCTGCTTATTTTTTACCTTAATTGTCAGTGTATTTTGATGCTTTTTCCATATCAGTACAGATTAAGCTGTTTCATTATTTTTAAGGGCTGCATAGAAATCCACTGAAAGAACATAGGCTGGGTTCGGTGGCTCAGCCTGTAATCCCAGCACTTTGGGAGGCTGAGGCAAGTGAATGGCCTGAGCCTGCGGGTTCGAGACCAGCCTGAGCAACTTGGCAAGACCTCATCTCTACAATAAATCAAAATTAGCTGGGTATGGTAGTGTTTGTAGTTCTGGCTACTTGGATGGCTGAGGCGGAAGGCTCGCTGGAACCCAGCAGGTCGACGATGGGGTGGCTGAGAGTGTGCCACTGCACTCTAGCCTGGGCGATGGAGTGAGGCTACAACTCAAAAAAAAAAAAAAGAAAAAAAAAAAAGGACATATAGTCCTACTTTGTTTAACCATCCCCCTATTGATGAATGTTTAAGTAGTCTTGGAATATTTTGCTATTGCAAATAATGCTACAACAAGCATCATTTCACAAATATGGGAACATATGTATATATATTCACGTTCACTTTATGTATGTATGTACTATGTATACATACACGTATATATACATACACATACATGCACACATAACATCTATGTGAGTGTATATGTGTAAATATACAGATATACATATACTCACATATTCCTTGCTGGGTCAAATGTTTTGAATTGCTGGGTCAAAAAGTGTACATTTTAAATATTGAAAGCTATTGAGAAATAATCAATTCCGGCATTTTCCAAATTTCCCAATTATAACATCAATGTGTGACAATGCCTGTTTTGCCACATTCCTTCCACACCATATATTTGCAAGCTCTAAGCTTTTCCAGTATTATTAGTGAAAATTAATCATGTGTTTGATTTTGCATTTCTTTTTACTATGAGTGAGATTGCTCAATTTTTCATGTGTCTAAGAGTATTTCATGTGTTCAAGAGTATTTATTTTTCTATGAAATATTTGTTTGGGTTGTTGCTCTTTATCTTTTTCACTTGCACAAGTTCTTTATATGTTAAGGACACTATCCTTTGTCTGCATTCTCAGCTTTTATATAGCATCCACCAGTGACATAGTAACTTCATGTGCTCAGAAACACTTAAAATGAATGTATTCTTGAGTTGAACAAGTTGCCAATTTGGTGTACCCATGACCAGAATAGTGACATGTACTACTGTGCAATATAAAGTGATGAGACAGCATCAAGCTCTTTTTCCAGTCAAGATACTGAAACACTCACTTCTGCTGAGCTGTCAGCATTTATTTTCCACTTGCATCTCTTTCATGATTCTATTAAAAAAAACGGCCAGAAGGAAAAAAATACTTTTGCTAACAGGACTCAGTTTAGTAAGTAACTGACTAACCATTGTTTTCTTAAAAGAAAGCATCGCTGTAGTTACAGAGAAGAAAATCCATTATTGGCGGAAGAGTTATTTTCAAAAAGAACTCTTAGAATAGAGAAAAGATTCAGCTGTTCAGTACAAATAAAAAAAATACACTTGTAGAAGGGGATTTAAGAAGGGGAATCAAAGCAAATTATCTTAACAGTCTTTTATGAAAAGATTTGTGCTCCTAGCAATTCCTTTTTTCTTCTCAGTCTCATGAACTTCATTATTTAAAAAACATCAATTATTCATGCTTATAGTATTAGTCTACACACTGTACTATGAGAAGGCCCTGACAAATGTATCCTTTTCCTTTCACCTCTGGCTGTGACATATTTTTTTCCTTGTGGCTTTGCTTCCCCTAAAGCTGCTGGTTCATCTCTCCCCTTCCATTCATTCTGACCTGGTGAACAACTCAGTATTTATTGTATCTGTCACTTGTGATTCTAAAGCTTTACCAGTAGCCTTGTCGCCAACATTCCAACAAAATTGTCCTCCTCACTAACTACATATACATGTTTCTTTTAAATTCTCTTAGTGGTATGGATCTCTCCTGTGGCACTAATATTTGACTTTATCTATTTCTATATGTATATAATAGTCATAAATATATAAGCATGTATTACAGGCAAATATTGATTCTACCATTTGTGTGCCTTTCAAATAACTGGCAATTGGTTCATATTTGTTAAATTAAATTGTGTCTGGCAGGGTCTTCACCCCTTGATCAATTTCATGATCCGTTCCCTTCAAGTGACCTGAAGTGGTTAAGAATTAGGGACAAAAGTTAAACACAAAGATAAAACACAAAGATAAAAGTTTTCATAGCATCTTTTAGGTTTGGGCTAAGCATACTGTTAATTTCTATTACTGAAATACAAAAGGGCAAACAGCCAGTTTTCATTTTCTATAGTTTCAAGAAATAGAAGATTCTTATTTTGCCCAGATAATTAGACTTAATTAAAATTAGCTCAGAAATGGACAATCAAAATGTACAATACCTGGAATTTGGTTTCCCGACTGGAGCCAACTTGTTGACAGAAAACTTCAAAGAAATCAGCAACTCCCTCTTCTACCCACAGCAAAGTCACTGAGGTCTGGGTTTTGTTTACTGCGAAGAGTGATTTGGGAGGAGCTGGTTCTGATCAAAGGAAAAATTTAAAATTAAAAAAAAATTTTAATTAAATATGTTCTTTCTTCTTTCACAAATAAGCGGGTATAATATTCCCCAAATCCAAACATAGGTAGTTAAGAGCCCTATAAAGAATTTATATTGCTCTTGAAATACGTCCTTTCACAAAGATAGTCATCTAACTTGGAAGGCAGAATATGTCTCCCTCCCTTCCATTTTATACTTCCCTTTTTGGAGCACTTCTGTTTTCTACTACAGCCTCGTCATAGTTATAATCTATTAATAGTTTTCATGTCATTTGTGTGGGAGTTAGCATTGCCCTGCTAATATAGAACTTTCTGGATGAGAAACAAAAATCTGTTCTTAAAAAAAGGAAGAGGAGAAAATTAAAATTGGCGTGCTTCTTTTAATGGAGAGATGCAGCTTGATACTTAGCCAACAGCCTGTTTTCCTTCCTCTGGAGATTATTTGTAGTTAGTCAGAAGAATGACTTCTTGAAAATTTAGTCAATATTAAGAGGGATGAGGCTAAACGATGACATGGTTTTTTAAGAAAAGGATTGATGGAAGGGGACTGGATGATTTCTAAAATGTTAACAATAATTTCTTTATCTTAGATATTCTATCTTGATCAACAAATTAATCCATTAGCCAAGGGAGCTGTGCTGTCTGTGCCCCTTCATACTTATTTCTTGTTAATGAGTCAATGATTTTGTTCACTTGAGACAAAACCTGTCTGACCCTCTGTGCTAGCAGGTGGTCTGCTGTCTCATCCCCCATTCCTGAATCTCTCCTAGTCTCTGTCTGTGACTTTGTTGGATGCTGTCTTTCCCTCTGGTCCCTCTAGTATGCTAAATGCTATGCCTGAACCCAAGGTCTTAAACTGGGATCCTTCTACCCTGCTTTTACACCTCCTTGACATTGCTTGTTTGGACATATTCTATCTTGCTGCCAGGATCACTTCACAACATCCTCTGCCCACCTGATGCCCCTGTCAGCAAACTATCTACTGTTATAGATCTCTTACTGCTTGTTACTTGCTTTTCATTTTTCTTCCGCATTCTCCCAAGTCTAGTCTCTATCCATTGGTTTTTAACAGTGCTTGAAAAAGTCCTGTAGGCCATTTCGCAGCTTTTACAGGTGTATATTCATGTCTTCATGTGGAAAAGTTTGAATCTCCTTTCTAGAATATCATTATCACAGCCCTGTGCAGAATCAAGATGTATGTCAAAATCATTCTTGACATGAGTTATGGCAGATAACCTAACTTGTGTCCAATGAATAAAAAGCATATTTCTTTCCGGAGGCAACTTGACAAGGTTAGGCAGAAAAGTTGAAGGACGAAAGAGAGGAGTTAGTCTTGGGCAAACAAAATCTACAGTAGATGTCAGGACCCTTTTTTTCATTTGCAATGAATTGTCCCCTCCTCCAGACACTGTATTTTCCACTGATGAAGACTGCTGATAAAAGACAGAGAAAAATTGACTTCCCACATTTCTCATAATCGTCATTGTTAATAAGATTATGAGTCACAGAATAAAATCCTTCAGTCATTCTGTTTCATGTAGAACTTGGATCTGTGGAAGTACACGTGCAGTGTTTGGAGCAGAGATGAATGATTTGTTAGGCTAACACTGGGATTTTTCTGTTTTAAAAATAAACACTACAGAAATATTTCTCAGGGTGAGCCTCTTGGGCTATGATCAGAGTCTCTAGGACATCTATATTTTTCTTCTTGGTGGGTAAATAAAATCAGTCTAGCTATCCAGTATGAACATTGACCAAATGCTAATCTCTGGATCTGACTTTTTATACCTGTATCTGTAATCACCTATCATGTGTACCTGCTCAAATATGTCACGATTACCTCAAACTCAATATGGTCAAAACTGAACCTGGTGTCCTCCCCTTCTCATAAACCACTTCAACTTTCTAACTACTCCTGACTCTCCAGAGAAAAGATATTACTATTCTGTCAATTGTCTAAGCTAACAATTTTGAGGCTCTTTCCTTACTTCTCAGTCCCAGAGAGCATATATTTTAACAGTTTTTGTCATCTTTTTTTTTGAGTCAGAGTCTCTCTCTGTCACTCAGGCAGGAGTGCAGTGGCACACTCACGGTCACCCCAGCATCGACCTGCTGGGCTCAGGCGATCCTTTTGCTTCAGCCTTCCAAGTAGCTGGGACTACAGGCATGTGCTACCATGCATGGCTAATTTTTTTGATATATTGTAGAAACGAGGTCTCACCAAGTTGCCCCGACTGGTCTCGAACCCCTGGGCTCAGGCAGTTCTCTCACCTCAGCCTCCCAAAATGCTGAGGTTACAGGCTTGAGCCACTGCAGCTGGCCAGTTTTTGTCATTTTTAAAAAAATATTTTTAACAATTATATTGCATGTCCAGGCTTTTGTCATGACAGTCATTGATCATTACAAAAATACCATACCTATTTCTTCCCTGGCTCGAATCAGTTTTTCCTTCATTTTGTCAACAATGGTTTAAATTATCTTAAAATGTCACTTTGCTCATGTTAAATCCTGTCTGTGAATGGTCTGCTGTACCACAGCCACATATGCCAAGTTATAAGTTCCTACTTAAATTGCTACATGCTTCCCAACAGCTTAGCCATCATCCCTACTACACATATATGCTGCCTCCTGAGAAAGTCAATCTTCTCACTGACCTTAAGACAGATAGCACTCTTTAATAACACACATGTTTCCCTTTAATCAGTAAACTCTGTTCTGCTCATTCTAAGGTCAAGAAAAACTAACCTCCTCCTTGAAGCCTTATCTGATGACTCTGTCTCTTGATGGTCTCTTTTCAGATCTTCTATTGCCCTTAACTAGTTTCTATTTAATTGGTGTGAGTGATGTCCTGATTGTACTAGATCTTACCAGATTCAAGATCGGGGCCATCCATTTCAAATTATTTTGCCCTCATCTTGAACTAGCCACCTGTAGGTACTCAATAAATTCTGCTTACTGACTGATTTAAAACAGGAGTCAAGATTCATCAACCAGAAGAATGGGACGCAAGCATCAAGGAAGACCAGACATGCTGGGAATTTTAATGTTCACTTCCATTTTTATATTGATTAAATTGATAAAATTAACACACTTCAATGGCAGAGTCAATAACTGTCATAACTACAATAAGAGCTCTCATAATTATGACATGGACAAGAGGGTAAGGGTTTCCTTTGTTCTGGCTAAAAATGTGGATCTAGGTGATAGGTAAGATCCTAGGGAAAATCTCCAAACATCTGGAACCTCTAATAGCCATGTAAAAAATGTTTCTTTTCAGGCAGAATGTGGGGGAAATAGATTGTTCCAAAGTCACTACACCTATTATCACTGCACTCTTTTCTGAAAGACATATGCATATCAACTCTGTAGGTCAATAAGTAACATATACAATTCTCCTGCTTGAGACCTTACATAGGATCTTTGTGATAGGTGCATTTTTCTAAATAAATCAGGCAGAAATTTGACTTTGGTATCCCAAAGGAAAAAAAGAAAGTTATTACAACTTATCATTGTTAAAATATTTCATAAGTGAAAGTGTAATTGGATTGGGATGGACATAAAATTAAATTTTACTACTCAAGACAAATGTCCCAGGGAATCTATTAAAGTGTAAGAATGTGAATTGCCCAACATAACCACTAGCCTCGTGTAGTTACTGAGCACTTGAAATGTAGCTAGTCCAAGTTGAGAGGTGCTCCAAATGTGAAACACAGGCTGAATTTCAAAGAATCACTATGAGAATAAAGTAAACAAATCACATTAATAATTATTTATATTGACCATATATTGGAATAATACCATTTTGAATATATTTGATTAAATAAATACATTAAACTCATTTTCACCTGTTTCTTTTTCCTAATTTTTAATGTAGCTATTGAAAATGTATGATAACATATGTGGCTCTCACTACATGTCAGTTGGATAGCACTGAGTTGGAGCATTTCTTCTTGTTGTCTAGAGCAGAAGTCTGGAAAGTCTTGCAGATGTTGGTTGGAAGGGACCACATCTCATGAGAAGACAAGATCAGCTCAACTCCACAGCCTAGAATGGTTTAGATGATTCATGTTCTCCATCCTCAGGCATAGAACTAAACATGTGTAATAGCTAAATAATGTTTAGGCTATTGCATATGCTGGGGAATCCAATGACACGCAAAAGCATTTTGATTTGGTCTCTTTCTGTTATGGGACGAATTATGTCTCTCCAAAATTCATATGTTGAAGTTCTAACCCTCAGTACCTCTAAATGTGAATGTATTTTGATAGGTAATTAAGTTAAAATGAGGCCATTAGGGTGAACCCTAATCCAGTCAGACTGGTGTCCTCATAAGAAGAGGAAATTTGGATGCACAAAGAGATGCTTGCTCTCAGAGAAAAGACAAAGTGAGGACACAGAAAGCGGTCATCTGTAAATCTCAGAAGAAACCAACCCTGCCAACACCTTGATCTTGGACTTCTAGCTTCCAAAACTGTGAGAAAATGAATTTTTATTTAAGTTACTCAGTATAAAGCCAGTCTTGGTGGCTCAGCCTGTAATTCCGCACCTTGGGAGGCTGAGGTGAGTGGATTGCCTGAACCCGTGGGTTCGAGACCAGCCTGGGCAACTTGGCGAGACCTCATCTCTACAACAAATCAAAAATGAGCCGGGCGTGGTAGCGCGCGCCTGTAGTTCCAGCTACTTGGAAGGCTGAGGCGGAAGGATTGCCCGAGCCCAGCAGGTCGAGGTTGCGGTGGCCGGAAGCGGCCACTGCACTCCAGTCTGGGCGACGGAGTGAGATGCCAACTGAAAAAAAAAAAAAAAAAAAAGGCCAAAAGCTTAACCCGACTTGGTTCTTGTTAATTTCCCACACACAACATAATCTCTATAGCTATATCTATATATAAATATATATATATAAACGTAGATATAGCTACACACAAATACACGTGGTGCCAAAAATGCATACACATTTTTGGAAAGCAAAGAGCTGCATTAAAATTGTTAATACTCAACAAGACGGATACAAGTCGTGTTTGACTTCTGCAATTGCGAAAGGTACTCAAAGCGGTGAACATCAGTGTTCAGAAACTTCGGATGACAGCAAACGTCTCTTAAAATGTGTGTACATGTTTTGGCACCCCCAGTATAAATATTTGAGTTGGGGTTTTACTCTGTCACCCAGGCTGGGGTGCCATGGTAGAATCATACCTCACTGCAGGCTCCAACTCCCGGACTCAGGTGATTTTCCCACCTCAGCCTCCCAAATGGCTGGGACTACAGGCACAGGCCACTACACACAGCTAATTTTTTTGAGTTTTTTGTAGAGACGAGGTCTTGGCTCATTATGTTGTCCAGGCTGGTCTTGAACTCCTGGGCTCCAGTGATCCTCCTGCCTTGCCCTCCCCAAAGTGCTGGAATAACAGGCATGAGCCACCGCGCCTGGCCTAACAAATCTATTTGAACTGTAACCCTTTGGAGCCCTTATTTCAGAAAACAACAAACTCTGGGTTTAGTGGTTGGTTACATGTTCAACAGAATTCTCTACTTTTTCACATATGTAAATAATTATAAGCTCCATGAGTGATGGGACCATACTGTGTCCTCTTGTGTGTATATCCTCACGGACATACTACAGTACATTGTCCAGCACATACTTGTCTCAGAAACTATTGTGGAATTGATTGCATTTAAATAATTATCCTGAAGCTATTTCATCTGTTAATTTATTGCCAAAGCTACTAGGATTGTAGAACTCAAAATAGCCCATCAGTTCCTTTCCTGAATCTGGTAACCATTCCAAGTCATCTTTCTCTTTTTTCACTTTAGTTATGCCGTCGTGTGAAAGTAACTTGACATCATAATATCTTCAACAGAATAACAGAGTAGGCTTAGAGTAGGATAAGGTTGCAGACGTGGATAAAAGAAGACAGCCCTTATTGGAACCCTTTGTACTTGCAACAAAAAGAAACATTTTCATCCTACCATTGTCATTTAAAAAGTACTTTTTTGAGTCTCCAAACAAGGGTTATTACAAATTCAGAAAACTTTTTCACACCTCCTCCTAATCCACCATCTAGAAAAGCATATGTATATTGTTGCCTTCCTGAACAGATCAAGGACTTAAAATAGAGGCCCTTACCTATTTTCTCTTCACCTAAATATTTTTGTTAGTACATTTATCCTGACTCCACACGAGCTAAGCATTAATTCAAGTGCAAATAAGAGAGAGATTAGACATAGATAGAGGTCAAGGGTTTTCCTAATCTACAAAAGTGCTGTATTTAATAGGACTAACAAACACTAAATATTTGTGAGCTGCACATTTCAGAATTCTCTGATATAGTGTATTAAAGCAACCTTATTAAGCACAGTACTGGTCACAATTCCAGTCTAGCTTTAGTTTTGTTTTTTTTAAACTCCTTATGTGACCTCACACAGAAACCCAGCGGGTTTTTCCTAGTTTACACTTCCCACCCCTCATTAGAACCCCACCTCCCTGGCTCTCTTCAGCACCCATGCTGTAGTGTAGACCGTGATGAGAGGCCTCCCCTGAGGCCTGTCTTCTGGGCTGAAGCTTAGGGGAACAGCCCGAGTCTCTGAAGGAGCCCGGAGCCCAGAGGCAGACCCTCTGAACTCTCTTGCTCACACAGCCTGCTTCACCTCCCAGAGCCACACCTTCCTCCTCCCTGGGACCAGTTTCGAAAATAAAACTCTGTAGGCTTCGGTCGGTTCCTTACCATTGGGACGGCAGGCTGCAGAGGGTGAAAGCTGGGTTGTTCCTGCTGATGGCAGCAGCAGCGGTGTGCTCCCAGCTGGATTTCAGAACTCAATTCTCCTCAGAAACCATAGAAACCGGGGTATACTGTTAGGTAGGTTCTACAGCACAGTTTAGAATTCTAGAGGAGATGTGTGGGTCTGAGGGACTTCGATGAATTTTCCCGGGTGCCCACCCAGCCCCTTTTTTTGGATTTTTTCCTTAGGAAAATTGCTCGGCGTTCCATGCACTTGACCCTACAGCATCTTTGTGTGGAGGCAGCCCCAGGGGAATAGGCTTAGCTAGATGGTCTGCTGTGAATTCAGACAGGTTGGGCCCCTTTGCGTGGCTGAGCTCACTCTATCCTCTCTCCAGGCCTGAGACTCCTGAGCTGTTGGGAAAACCAGGAACCCTCAGGAGTGAGCACCCAGGAGGAAAAGAACAGACCTGAGGGAGATGCAAGACCTTGGCTAGGGCGGGAAGGAG
Source organism: Tarsius wallacei (assembly GCA_963574415.1). Lineage (NCBI taxonomy): Eukaryota > Metazoa > Chordata > Mammalia > Primates > Tarsiidae > Tarsius > Tarsius wallacei. The sequence goes on along the minus strand of CAUYQG010150155.1, from coordinate 8,250 downwards.
GGGAGGTCCGGGCAGGTGAGGATGGTTGCTAGAACGACTTTGGCCCAGCCACTAGAGAATTTAACGGTGTTATGTTGCTAAGGTAGTTTCTGCAGATTTGTGCCAGAGTTGTTGGCAGGAGGGTTGTAACAAAAAGCAAGCGGGGCGAGAAGCTGTATCTTTACCATTCTCTAGGAATGGAGGCCAGAGGTGGAGTTGTCTTGGGACTAGAGACAGAGTGCATCACAGGAGGGTGTGTGTGTGTGACTGCACTGCTCAGCCGGAACAAAGTAAGTGCTCCTGGACTACAGCCAAGGCCACACCAACCTGGCGGTGGCAAGGGTGTGACAGCAGCAGTGGAGAAATGAGGAGGGAACTTGATGCCACCATAAGGTAGGAGAAAGAATCATCACGGTCAGTTATGCCTCTATCAGTGTGGGAACCCACAGGAGCAAAAGGAAGAGGTTTCCGTGGGATTGGTATCTAGAACCCGAGATGGAGAAGCCTGATCTAGATGTATCAGATACATGCTATTCTTATCATTCTTTTGATTGTTCCCTGGGGAAACTTAGCTGCTTTTATATGTCTTTTGGTACTTAGCCACAGTGTCTATACTGCAGCCCTCAGTCAGTGTTACTGACAGCCTAAACAAATAAAATATAGTTAGTATACAAGAACACTAAATAAATATATCAAGATTCAGACAAAAGGCAGAAGGTGACATGTGCTGCAATACCAAAGACACACTGTGTATTTCTGAAACCTGATTTTTAGCCTTTGTTGTCTATTATGATAGCTGTTGAATGTGCCCATCCGGTCTTTGACTTCAGAGGAGCTCACGGGAATTACGAAGAGAAACCAGCCTTCACTGTAACAGTTTAAAGTTGGCTTTGTGGTCTTTAAAAGTGGTCTGGTAGGACTCTGAGAGTGTGGTGGGTGATAATGTGTTGGGCGACTTGGTGGCAGAATTTCCATGGTGATGATGGCAGTGGTGAGTTGGGATCAGGAGAAATGTTTGATGAGAAGCATAAAGCATATTCTAGCTGTTGTCTTCTGCAGCCACTCCCAGGGGTTGGGAGCACAGTGCAACTGAAGAAAATGGGCTCTTTTAACAAATAAATTCCATCTATGCATCACATTTTGGCCTGCAATTTGGGGACGGGGCAGAGGACAGAGACTTGCTCTAATCCATATGGTAGACAAAAATGTGTGTCATGAAGGTACTTGGTAAATGCCAAATGATCTAACTCATGAAAAGCACCCATCCATTGTCCTTTGATTTAACATTTATTGAGCTCCTATCATGTGTCAGGTTTTGGTAAGCCCTCTGGAAACACAGGAGAGGGCTTCAAGTGGCTGTGTTTTTATGACTACAATTCCTTAAGAGCAGGGACTTCGACTGTCTCATTCATGTTTTGATTCCTGTGGGATCTATTTCCAGGAATTTCTCAAAGTTGCAGTGGAAGGTGTGGCTCTCTTTCTTCTTAGATTCAGAACTGCTTGCAGACATGTCTCTTGCCACTAGGAAGGACTTGAGAGAATCAGCCCAAATATGTCAAAATCAGCCAAATGAAGAGGGAAGGGGTGGGGGGTGGGGGGCGGGACAGAGCACTAAACCTATTGCTTTTAGAATTTAGTCTTGAAGCCACCTCTACCCTAGCCTCCCACCATTTGGTTTTATGAACTTATAAGTTTATGAACTTATAAAGGTACTTTAATACCGGTTTCCATGACTTGCAGCCAGAGTCCTGATTTAAATGATGCTTAACACTGAACTTTCCATCTAGTCCCCTATATTAGTCAGCTACAGAGCTGCCATAACAAAATACTATAGACTGGGTTGCTTAAACAACAGGAATTTATTTCTTACAGTTCAACAGGCTGAGAAATCCAAGATCAAGGTGTCAGCCGTTCTACCCCTAGTTAGGTCCCTTTTCCTGGATTGCAGATGGCCACCCTCTCCCCGTGTCCTCACAAGGTGGAGAGAGGGAGAGGAAGAGGAAGAAGCAAATTCTCTGGTGTCTGCTTTCATGAGGGCACTAATCCCTTCATGAGGGTCCCACCCTCATGACCTCGTCTAAATCCAATGAACTTCCAAACGACTCATCTCCGAATACTATCACAGTGGAAGTTACGGCTTCAACATATGAAATCGGGCTGGGAATGGGGCACACAACTTGGTTTTTAGCATTCTCCCAGGCCAGAAACCTGTGGGTCAGTCTAGAATCCTTCCTTGTCATCACCCCACTCAGCGGTCAAGTCCTAATGTCACATCCTAAACATTCCTTGAACCCAACTCCTCCCCATTCCTGTTGCCACTAATTTAGTACAGGACTTAATGGACTGTTGCCTGGGGTTCTGCAATAGCCTTCTACCTGGGTTCCTTCCAATCTTAAATCCATCTTCCTAGTAGCAGCTACAGTAAGATATATGAAATGCAAACCTCCCTTTACCAGTATAATGCCTAAGTTTCCCATGACTCCTGTCTACCCTTTCCAACTGTCCCTACACCCCCAACCTTTTTTTTGGAGTCTGAGTCTCATGCTGTTGCCCAGGCTGGAGTGTAGTGGCACGCTCATGGCCACTGCAGCCTCGACCTGCTGGGCTCAGGTGATCCTTCCACTTCAGCCTTTCAAGTAGCCAGAGCTACAGGCATGTGCCACCATGCCCAGTTAATTTTTTGATGTATTGTAGAGATGTGGTCTCGCCATGTTGCCCAGGGTGGTCGTGAACCTGTGGGCTCAGGCAATCCTCTCGCCTCTGCCTCTCAAAGTGCTGTGAGCCACTGCGCTTTGCCCAACTGCCCCCTTTTGTGATACAATGCGTTGATTGGCAAAAGCTTGTTATTTCACATGCAAAGCAAGTCCAGGTTCTTGTGTCGGTACCTTTGATGGCTTTGATACTGAAGAAGAGAGGTGGTCTGCTTCCATTGATTTAGTTCTCAAAATAGTCTTCCATACTTCATTTCGTACAAGAGTAAGCCTGCAATTTTTAGGTTGTGATTTAGTTCCTTCTTAACTTTTCAGCCCCCCTCTCAGGCTAGACCCTATAAGAATCATTGCTTCAGCCAGACTATTCTATAATTACAGTTACCTACAAATGTCTTTCTCCCTCTGGATAGATCTGTACACAGATTTTTCTGTCTCCAGAGTCCTGCATTTCTTTCCTATCCATTTGCTTAGACCTACACTAAGGCATTCCAACCCATACCGATTTCTTGCTCTTCCAGCCTCTAAGTTGTGAGACTATTCTTTTTGTCACTTATTACATACTGCTTTATATTGATATATATCTCTTCATGAATATAACTCGCCTCTGCCACAAGTTTCCAAGCTCTGAGAGGGCAAGGAGCATGCCTCAAGCCACTGAGTATGCCTAGTGTGCTCTCTGGTATATGGTGGGTACTCAGTAGATGTTTATAGATTTTCTTCCATTAGGTCCATTCTCTTCTCTTAGGTCACGGTAGCCCCACATTTTAGTGCATTCTTAATAAATGAGTTCAGAAAAAAACAAGGCCAATAAATTTTAAGCTTCCAAATGTAAAAGCTATTCAAGGTCAAATTCGTCAGTTTCCACAAATGGCAAAATCACTTTTGTGAGGTTCCTAGCAACAGTCTTAAGTTTTACTGAGCAAGTCCCCAGAGTCTCACTTTTGTGTCAATGAAAATTATAATTACTAAGCACAATTACAATGCTGTGGAAATCATGAATATCATAATTCATGCATCTGTGAAATTGCCATTTCAGGGCTCATGAAAGATACAAGCTTAAGACAAAGGAGAACTTGAAAACTTTGGAATTGGATTTCTGGTCACCATGAAGACATTACTTTAAGGAGTCTGGGGTTATAATTTTTAATTCTCTATACATGTATTACCATTTATTTCTGGGTATTTCATCCTTGTTCGCACTCATGAACATAGAAACTCTTCTGTTATTTTTATATATTTTATTTTCCTGCTCTCAAGACTCTCTTATCTGTTTTTGTGGTTGTATAATGATTTCGATGAGAATTTTAGTTAACATCCTGACCATCTTGATATGTAAGGCATTTGTCTTCAAAAGATCTTAGACACAGGTTACATTTCATCCTCCCCTAGAATTTAGTATCCTTTTTCATTGTGATAAAATACTTGCCTTATGCCAAAAGAGAATTTACTGGCTTGCCTAAACCGAAAGTGTAAGACTAGATCGAGCTTCAGGCACGGCTGGAGTTAGAGCTCAAAAGACGCCATAGATATCTGGTTTTCCACCATTTTTCTCTTCTGCCTTTCAAGTGCCGCCTTTAGTCCCGAGTTTCACGTGGTAGCAAGAGGGCAGCAGCAACTTCAGGCCCTAAGTCTCTTCCAGTTTCAAGGCAGCAAGGAAGAAGGATGCTCTTTTCTAGAAGTCTGTTGGCACATCTTATTGGCTCTCAGTGCTTCTGTGTCCACCCCTAAAGCCATCCCCACAGTCATGATTTACTTAAAATTGTGGGGAGGCACAGTAGGCACCCATCGCCTCAAGGTGCAGACTGCTCCCCTGGAATCTCACGGAGTGATATCGGACATGAATTGACATTGATCTTCCAGATATTTACGTATCAAGCTCTCAGAAGAAATCAACCTTGTTGACTACACTCTATTTAAATAATGTAGTTGTTGACTTTTATGATGCCTCAGACTTGTTGTCCTTCTTCTATCTGGTCATCATCTCCTTTCTCTGGTCTTTAAATGTTCCAGATATTTCTGTCTACAACTGCCCATTCATGTTTTCTATGTGCTTCTCTTAAAGTCACTTTAAACTCAACATGTTTAAAACCATATCCTCAAAACAATTTTGTTCTGAGTACAGTGTTTCTTGTTGCAGTGAATTATACCACTATTGACCCAGTTCAGCGAGTCAGAAAACCTGAGTATGCAAATTCATGAAGCGTTCCATATTAGAAAAAAAGTATCATCTTTAATGTGCGCTACCCTCACTCCGTGATTCTTAGCTGATCTGTCACCAAGACCTACAAACTTCCTCAATATTCTCAAGTCTTTTCTCTGCCTTTACGTCCCCTCCAAGCCATTATTTTCAATCACCTAATTACAATACAACTTCTCAACTCATCTTCAATGTGTTTATTTTTTCTTCCAACCTATTTTTCATTTTGTAGTTAAAGTGTGTTTTTTTGCTTTTGTTTTTTGTTTAATGCAAAATTTGCAACGAGATTCTACCAAATCGGATCCAACAACACACCTCAAAAATCATCCACCATGACCAAGTAGGTTTCATTGTGAGATGCAGGGCTGGTCAAGCATTAACGAGGCCATACATGTAATTAAATACATCAACAGATGAAAAACAAGAACCACATGATTATATCATTAGACACAGAGAAAGCTTTCAATAAAATCCAGCATCCCTTCTTGATAAAACCCTTGAACACCCAGGCATAGACGGAGCATACCTCAAAATAGTAAGAACTATCTATAATAAACCCACAGCCAACATACTGCTAAATAGACAGAAATTGGAACCATTTCCTCTGCAAAACAGAATAAGAAAAGGCTACCCCCTCTCACTCCTCCTGTTCAACATAATACTGGAAGTCAAAGCTACAACAATCAGACAAGAAAAGAAAATCAAGGGTATCTAAATAGGAAAAGAGGAAGTTCAGTTATCCTCTTTGCGGACAACATGATCCTATATCTTGAAAACCCAAGAGAATCTGTCAAAAACCTCCTTGTATTGATAAAGGACTTTAGCAAAGTCTCAGGGTACAAAATAAACATGAAAAAGACAGTTGCATTCTTATACACCAACAGCAAATAGAGAACCAAATAAAAAGCACAATCCCATTCACAACAGCCACACACACACAAAAATGAAATACCTCGGCATTTTCCTAACCAGAGAAGTGAAAGACCTTTACAATGAAAACTACAAAACACTGCTCAAAGAAATCCAAGAAGACACAAACAAATGGAAAAATATTCCATGCCATGGCTTGGAAGAATTAACATTGTTAAGATATCTGTCCTACCAAAGGCAATTTACAGATTTAACACAATACCCATTAAATTACCAACATCATTCTTCTCAAACCTGGAAATGACAATACAGATTCATATGGAAAACTAAAAGACCATGAACAGCCAGAACAATTCTTAGCAAAAGAAACAAAGCAGGAGGTATCACACGTCCAGAGTTTAAACTCTGCTATAAAGCTACAATAATCAAAACAGCCTGGTATTGGTACAAGAACAGGCATATAGATCAATGGAACAGGAGAGAGATTCTGGAAGCAAAACAACAATTTCTCAATCAACTCACCTTCAACAAACCTCCACCATCAACCACTGGGGAGAGGAGAACCTATTCAGTAAATGGTGCTGGGAAAACTGGCTGACCACATGCAGAAGGATGAAACAGGACTCCTACCTATCACCATACACAAAAATCAACTCTAAATGGATCAAAGACTTATATGTAAAACCTCAAACAATAAGAAGCCTAGAAGAAAACATAGGAAACACTCTTAGGCACATCAGAGTAGACAACCAATTCTTGATCAACTCTCTGAAAGCGAATGCCATAAAAGATAAGATAGATAAGTTGGGACCTCAACAAACTGAAAATCGCAAAGCAAAATAACCATCAAGAGAGCAGGGAGACAGTCTACAGAATGGGGAAAAAATATTTGTCAACTGTAAATCTGACAAAGGTCTAACATCTAGGATCTACAAGGAACTCAAATGTGTGAAAGGAAAAAATAACAAACAACCCTGCTAAAAAGTCAGTAAAAGACATGAATAGACAATTCTCAAAAGAAGACATATGAGCAGCCAACAGACACATGAAAAAATGCTCAGCCTCACTAATTATCAAAGAAATGAAAATTAAAACTACACTGAGATACAACCTAACTCCAGTCAGGATGGCCATCATCAACAACTCAAAAAACAACAGATGCTGGAGAGAATGTGGAGAAAAGGGAACACTGTTGTGGGAGTGTAAACAAGTACAGCCTCTGTGGAAAACAGTGTGACAATATCTAAAAGATCTAAAAATCAACCTTCCATACAACTCAGCAATCCCCCTTCTGGGAATATACCTGGAGGAACCCAAATCCTTCTATTAAAAAGACACCTGCACATGCATGTCTATTGCAGCTCTATTCCCAATAGCAAAAACATGGAACCAACCGTGCTGCCCATTGAAAGTGAACCGGATAAAGACAATGTGGTATGTAAACACGATGGAATATTATGCAGCCATAAAGAAAAACAAAATTGTGGGCTTTGCAGCAACTTGGATGGATTTAGAGTCTACAATACTCAGTGACTTGTCACAGAAACAAAGATCTGAGTACTACATGTACTCACTTATAAGTGGACCCTGGACATTTATCATAATACTATAAGAAAGGAATTGGCAGTAGTGGGACACTGCCGGGGTGGGGGTCACATAACATCAATAAGAGTACCCAAACTTCACCTGTACAATGACCACGTATGTACCCTAACCCTGAATGGTACCCTACATCTTTAAAATAAAAACAAACAAAACGCAAACTCATTGACTTTCTATTGGTCTTAAGATATAGAGCAAAATTCCTACCGTGGTCTACAAGACTTTGCTGACAGGGCTCTTTCCTGCCCCATCATCAGCATAACTCTCCATATCTCCCCTTGCCCCTTGCACTCCACCAGTGCACCTTCTTGACACATCACGGAACACCAAATAATGGCCCCTACTGATGCCCCCATCCTAATCACGGAAATCTCTGAATACGTTAGTTACATGGCAAAGGGATTTCACGGATGTGATTAAGTTAGGGATCTTGAGCTGAGAAGATGAACCTGGGTTATCCAGCTGGGCCAATGTAATCACACAGGTCCTCATAAAAGGAGATCAGCTGGGTCAAGGCCAGAGGAGCTGTGATGATGGAAGCAGGGGCCAGAGGGATGTGAGGAGAGAGTTGGGAGCCGAAGAGTGCAGGAGAGCCCTGAGATCTGGAAAAGGCAAACATCCAGGATGGATGGCTCCATCTGAGAGTCGATCTTCCCCAGCAGCTTCCAGAAGCCCTGCCAACACCTTGATTTTTGGACTTTATGACGTATGATGCTGCATTTGCTTTAAGCCACTGAATCTGTGGTGATAGCGGCAATAGGGAAGTAAGATACAAATTGCTGGGCTGAACTTCTTCAGTTTGTCCTTCAGGATTTCTCTTCGCCCTTCGTGCCCAAGGCTGACCCGTGCGCTCTGCACGAGTGGGCTCTTACCTTCTGCTCCTGGTTGGGC
>CAUYQG010150151.1:0-22874 GCA_963574415.1 Tarsius wallacei | reverse complement strand
CTGTAGTTCCAGCTACTTGGAAGGCTGAGGCGGAAGGATCGCCGGAGCCCAGCAGGTCAAGGCTGCGGTGGCCGGGAGCGGCCACTGCACTCCAGTCTGGGCGACAGAGTGAGACTCCAACTCAAAAAAAAAAAAAAAAGAATTCAGAGCTGCAGCTAGATAACAATTCTGTTACTTCACTTTTTATTTTGCAGACTATAAACATTTTATTTTGAGCATACACAAAATGTATAAAATAGGGCAACCCCCTCAGGTCCCCACCCACTGTGGGAGATTTTCTGTCCTCTTAATAAATCCTGCTTTCAAAAAAAATGTATAAAATAGAAAACTCAAAGAAATTATTTAATGTACTTCACTTAAAAAACATATAAAGATGTTACTAACATCAAGGAAATTTTACAAAAGGTAAACATAACTGTAATATAAATTATTGACAGATAAAATCACTGAGCTAAATATTCAAAGTATAAACTAAATAGCACATAAATTAGAAAAATGCAGTTAATTATAAAATTTAAATATTTTTTTCTTTTAAAAATTGTGCTTGTCTCTGTTGAAAACAGTATGGCAATTCCTAAAAGTTCTAAAAATTGACCTTCCATATAACCCTGCAATCCCTTTACTGGGAATATACCTGGAAGAACTCAGATCACTCTATAAAAAAGATACCTGCACACATAGGTTTATTGCAGCATTGTTCACAATAGTAAGAACATGGATCCAATCGTGCTACCCATCAAAAGAGGGATTAAAAAAATGTGGTACATATACACAATGGAATATTACACAGCCATAAAGAAGAACAAAATCATGAACTTTGCAGCAATCTGGATGGAATTAAAGTTTATAATACAGAGTGATCTTTCACAGAAACAAAGATCTGAGTATCACATGTTCTCACTCATAAGTGGGCCTTGAACAACTATCGTAATACTGTAATAAAAGGATTGACAGTAGCAGGAAACTGTGGAGGGAAAGGGGGTCGGGAAGGTGGGATTGACAGTAGTTGAGATCTGCCTACGGGGGGACACAACTCATCAACAAGGGTACCTGCACAGTGAATATTTGTATACCTAACCCTGCATTATACCCCACAATTTAAAAAATAAAATAAAATATTAAAAATAAAATAAAATAAAAAATAAAGAGTGTGCTAGTTAAAAAATAAAGTGGGCCAGGTGCGGTGACTCAAGCCTGTAATCCCAGCACTTTGAGAGACTGAGGCGAGAGGATTGCCTGAGCCCAGGGGTTTGAGACCAGCCTGGGCAACTTGGCGAGACCTCATCTCTATCTCTACAGTATATATAAAAAAAAAATTAGCCGGGCTTGGTAGCGTGCACTTGTAGTATCGGCTACTTGAAAGGCTGAGGCAGAAGGATCACCTGAGCTCAACGGGTAGATGCTGGGGTAGCCGTGAGCATGCCACTGCACTCCAGCCTGGGCGACAGAGTGAGACTCTGACTCAAAAAAAAAAAAAAAAAAAAGTGAGTCCGTGACATCATTGAATTCAAAATGTATTTTTTTGCAAGCTTTTCTTGCTGCTGAAAAAGCTCTTTCTGGTGATTTTCTGACTAGTCAGAAGAATGGTAAGGAGATACTTAGGAAATAATCCTAAATATTTTTATGTGAATTTCATCTTCAAATAACTTTATCTCTTATTTAATAATTTTGAATTCTTGTTTGAACAACCCTTCCTCCCATGCCCACCTAAATAAAAACTATGTACAGGCTTTGTATTGGCAAGGAACTATATTTTCCTCCTTCCCCCACCAAAGATAATATATTTGATTGGTCTACATCTTCTGTATTTCTTTCACGGATAGTTGGTGACTCTGATTCACAAGTCCCTGCATTCATTTCCATACTGTCACATTTATATTCTACATTCTCAGAAACATTTTAAACTGCACTAATAATTATTCTTTCAATAGGAGCTTTGCAAGACCACAATGTAGTTGCTTATTGCAATTCATGAAGGCCTGAACCTGTCTAGACTTGTAGCCTTTGTATCAGTTTGTCTTTTCACATAATCTGGATAATTAAATTATTGATCTTACTCTACAGATATTAATAACTAGAATTTTGGACTTAAAAAATGAAAATAGCATACCAACAAATATATGGATATTTCAGTACTTAAAAATAGCAAAGTACACTTTAATACCACAATGTGGTTATCACTCTTCCTTTCTCCTCATGTGGAGTGCCCAGCATGCTTTGAGGCCAGGGCTATGTTTTTCTAATGAGGAAAATGGTGCTCAGGTAAGCAAAGTTATTAGCTTGAGTTCATGTGACTATCAAGTGTCGGTCTGAAATTTAAACCCAGTTCTTTGGACTCTGAAGACAGAGTAACTTTTAATGTCTCTCTCTCAGTAAAGTATTCATAAATTAACACTTACAGCTGATGTTTTGTATTGCATATATAAACTGTTGTACTTTAAATGCAGGTTAATGCTACAGTTTTTAAAATTCCCTTGTTAGCATTCTCTAGGAATGTGCTGGGAAGGTCTTAGGTTCAAAATAATAATGACAATCACATTGCTTTATATAAACCCCATCCCTTTTATATAAATAGACCCCATGTTATCTACCCTTAGGGTGAAACAAATAACCTACATTTTTTTACTCAGCAGAAATAATCACTTAGCTTAGCTTTAAGAGACAATTTTCCTCGGGTGAGGATTGTTGAATGCCTGAATGGGCTCTTGCAGCAAGTTATAACATTTTCTCTTCCACCATTCTTGAAAATAATCGAGATGAGGGGTTTTAAAATTTACACAGGTTCCAGATGACCTCTCAACATCTCCTCCCACCTGCCATTCTGAAGGTCTGCAAAAACTTCAGACAATTGAAATCTGAAGTCAGTTCCCCTGATATTTGGACCTTTGGTTGTTTGTTGCCCTACAAATGAAATACCTGAATGACAGAAGCGAATAATTTTTCCCTCTTACTTTTGAGTCTCATGTAACCCCAGATTTTGTTCACTGCTATGCTGTTATCAAAGCATCCAGGTGGAAAGGATATCTCAAGAAATTGGAAATAATCTTGGTTGTCTTTCCTCTATTTGCTCCTTTCATCTTTTTTCCTGTTTAATAAGCACAAAGTAAACACAGAACTGATTTTTTTATTCAGAAATGTTATGAACATCAAGCTCTGAGTATTATCATGGGAATGCATTTTATTTGAACTCCAAGGAGCCCTGATGTAGTTTTTTAAAGGAAGAAAACCCAATATTTGTAACGCTATGACAGTGTCTCTTTGCTGCCATGGGTCTAGAAGGCCTCCCTCTGGCAGATCAAGTTTTCCAAATCAGTTCAGGTTTTTTTTCCCCAGGTTCTTGAGGTATCTGGATAACTAAGTACTGACTACCTAAGCTGCAATGTGAAAGATTTAAAACTGGCTATGAAAGTTTTTCTATCATTTGTCAATTGCCTGCTGTGTAGCAGATCTTGTAGTAGTCTCTTCATTTAACTCAAACACACACCTACCAGTTGGTTTACATTATCCTATTTTACTAATAAGCGTATTACAATTCAGAACAGTTGAATGACTTGCCCATAGTCATCTAGCCAATTAGGTGACCAAAACCACCAGGGCTTTGAATCAGGCTGTCTGGCATCTGCATGCAGGCTCTTTCCACTACAGTACATTGTCTCAGCACTTTTGCTCCTGGTCAGTAACCCTGTCAGTTCCCCATCTTATGCCTGTGTTACTGGGTTCTTAGTCTGGACTTACACGTGGTCAAATCTTTCCCATAACTTGGTAGCCTGCCTGCATTTTCTTCACTTGACTTGAAGTGAGACAGTCACTTCATTTCTTGGGAGACACATGACATTCCATCCTCACTCCATTAACCATTCTTTAGTCACCCACTGTACCTAGAGCACCTATCTACAGTTGGATGATACGAACATAAGGAAGAGAGCTTCCCAGGTGAAAAATTTCCAGTTGAAGGGCCTGAGACTGTACTCTGGGGAAAAGATAAGTACAATACAGTACAGCACATGGCATAAAGAGGAATAAACAGTGTGTTATGAGAATTCCTGAAGTTAACTTTGTCTGGAAAAATCAAGGAAGACTTTCCAAAGGGGCTTCTGTTAAAGTCAAGTTTTGGGGATGTTTGCGATGGGTATAATTGTATTCCCCCGATATTCATATGATGAAGTACTCACCCCCAGTACCTCAGATTGTGGTGATCATTGGAGATAGGGTCTTTGAAAAGTAAATTAAGGTGAAAAGCGGCTATATAGGTGGGCCCTAATCCAGTATGACTGGTATCCTTACAATAGAGGAGATTTGGGTACACAAAGAGACACTGGGATGTGCACACACACAGGAAAGACTATGAGTGGATTCAGCAAAAAGGAGGCCATCTGTAAGCCGAGGAAGCCAGCCTGAGGAGAAACCAAACGACTGACATCTTGGCCTTGCACTATTGGCCTCCAGAATTGCGAGAAAATAAATTTCTGTGTTAAAATCACCCATTCGGTGGTATTTGGTGAGGGTAACCCTAGCAAGCTGATAAAATGTTTCAAAACTCTTCCTCCTCCCACTTCTTACTCAGGCTGTGTTAACTCCTGGACAATTCTTCACTAACACTTGTCACATCTTTTTCTCTTCCCTCCCTACCTTCATAGTGCTCTAGAGCACTCGGTGTTCCCCTAATTAATGGTAGGTGGGTGGGTTTTTCTTTTGAGCACTTCAGTCAGTGGTCACATGAAATCCACATCCATCTATAAATATTGATGCTGTCAAGGCACAGATACCTCCTGGCCATTTGTAGGAAATGTATGTGTTTCTGGCATATCTTCTGTAATCTTTTCTAAAATAAGCTCAGAATTCCTGCAGCATGTGACAGTAAATGTGTCACTTTTGTGTAATGCAATACAGAGTGGAGAACTGCTTATACGAATTGTATATATTTCTGAAGATTTACTTATATAATTTAATGCATTTTTATACATTTATGTTTTTAATCAAAGGTTTAAAATTTGTAAGAACTATAAGAACTCCTGTGAAACTAGAAAAATTCTAAGAAGACTAGTGAGGAGAGATCAAATAGACTGCTAATTAAGTTAATACGCATTCGAGGCTTGGAACAGCACTGGACACATTGTAAGCACAGTATACATGTTAGACTTAATTATTGCTTTGAGACAAAACTGAAACTCTCCGTAGCACAAGGATCCTTTCTTTATGTCTCCAAAATATTGAAGAAAGAGAGTTAAAAACTGGAAATGAGAATAGTGAAATTTTGTAAAACTAATTTGATGAAAGTGCCAGATGAAATAACCAATAAGCTGTAATATATGGAAACAAGATAGGAGATATGAGTTGCAATTGTGAGCACTGTAATCAAAGACATTTGGTAATGAGTAAAAGGGATTTTTTTGAGTGACTAGTACAAAGGTCACATATGATCAAAAAGCATTAGGTGCCTTATAGGTTTTTAACTCACCTGTTTATCTCCTCAACAGACAATGAACTTCCTAAGAGAACATATTGGATCCTATCTTACTTATTTGAGTATTTTGGGGGCCTAATACCTGATATTGATTGAATGTGTGATGAGTGAATGAATGAATGAATAAATGAATGACTTAAGATTTGTAAGTTGAACAGGACTTGTTAAGAGGAGCTCACTGAGATGGCCACAGTAATGTACCACATTTCTGTTCATATCTGAACTTTATGTCCTTTGTGTCACCCAATTGTAACTAGCCTGACCTCTAAAATTAATAGCTAACACTTGTGCAGTGTATTGCACTTCATAAATGCTTCCTTCCAAAGGCAACGCATTGACTTTGATCTTAAAACATCCCTGGAGTGTCAGGCAAAGCAATAGCTATTATCCTCTTGTAAAATGAGGAACCTGAATCTCAGAGAGACTGTGACTTGCTCAAGGTCACAAGCTCAAATGAGACAGAGTCAGGACCCTGTTCCAAATTATCTCAACTCAAAGCAGGTGTTCTTTTCACTTCACTATTGGCTGTGGCAAACAAAGAAGGCCATAACTATCTTTACTCTTAGGAGAGTTATAGAAGCCTTCCTAGGGACGTAATAAATGAGCTGGGCCTGGAATCATAAGTACTTGGCATCTTCTTATACCCAGGTAGCCAGGAAGTAGTGCTAGGAGCAATAACCTTGGGGATCTACTTGGAGAGGAAGGATTAACCCCTGGGACTTGGACAGCCAGAGGAACTAAAGGGCCTTGGAATGGCATGATGCAGCATATTCTGTCAGGCCTAGGATCAGAGCAACGGTCTTAACTGTGGTTATGGGCATGGGCTATGGAGTCAGGCTTGGTTCAAATCCTACTTATGTCTTGTAATCATTACTAGACCTAGGAGAGATCTTCTTTTCAATTTTCAATTAAAATATTCATTCAGGTCGGGGCTTAGTGGCTCAGCCTGTCATCCCAGCACTTTGGGAGACCAAGGCGAGTGGATTGCCTGAACCTGAGGGTTTGAGACCAGCCTGGGTAACTTGGCGAGACCTCAATTCTACAATAAAACAAAAATTAGCAAGGCATAGTAGCATGCGCCTGTAGTTCCGGCTACTTGGAAGACTGAGGCAGAAAGATTACTGGAGCCCAGCAGGTTGATGATGGGGTAGCTGTGAGCATGCTACTGCACTCCAGCCTGAGCGATGGAGTGAGACTCCAACTCAAAAAAAAAAAAAATTATTCAACACTTATATGTCATTCAGTGATTATATTCTAAGTCTACAGTGTTTTTTTTTTTAAAGGTATTGTTCGCCCCATCATTTGTATTAAACAAGTTCAAAATTTCATATATAAGGAGTACATAAAAGTTGTTGTAGTGGATAATAAGCAAAGCCCTCAGCAGATATCTGGTATATAGTAATGACTCCAGCAATGGCAATTATGTTCAGTTGCTTGAGAGACATGATGTATTAGTCAGGATTCTCTAATTTAGGAAGATATTTATTATAAGGAATTGGCTCACACAAATATAGATGCCAAGAAGTCCCATGATCTGCCATCTGCAAAGGAAAGTTAGTGGGTATAATTCAGCTCCAATCCAAAGGCTTGAGAACCAGGAGAACAAGTGATACAGATTCCCAGACTGGGTCTGAAGGCCTGAGAATTAGGAGCACCCAGAGCAGAAGAAGATCAATGATCCAGCTCACACAGACAGGCAGGAAAGGGTAAATTCCTCTTTCTACCTTTTGTTCTGTTCTGACCCTCAACAGATTGCATGATGCCCACCCACATTGAGGAGGGCAGTTTACTTCTTAGACTGTAATCCCAGCACTTTGGATTGCCTGAGCCTATAGGTTTGAGACCAGCCCGGGCAACTTGGCAAGACCTCGTCTCTACGATAAATAAAAAATTAGCCGGGCGTGGTAGTGCGCACCTATAGTTCCGGCAACTTGGAAGACTGAGGCAGAAGGACCTCTGGTGCCCAGCAGGTCAGCGCTGGAGTGGTAGTGAGTGTGCCACTGCACTCCAGCCTGGGTGACAAAGTGAGACTCCAACTCAAAAAAAAAATCACCATTCAAACTCTTATCCAGAAACACCCTCATGGAAACACCCAGAAGTAGTATTTAATCTCGGTACCCTGTGGCCAATCAAGTTGACAAATAAAATTAACCATTGCCACTGCACTCTAGCCTGGGCGATGCAGTAAGACTCCAACTCAAAAAAAATAAATAAATAACTGTCGCACATGGTGCAAAGGACTGATTGGTTACATAGCCCCCTCCTTCATGTCTTGAAATCCTAACACCCAAGGTGATGGTATTAAGAGGTAGAGGCTTTGGGAAGTGCTTAGGTCATGAGTGTGACACTGCATAAATGAGATTCGTGCCTGAGAGCCTCCTTATTCCCTTCCACCAGGCAAAAAGGCAACAACTATAAAACAGAAAGCAGGCCCTCACTAGACTCAGAGTCTGCCATCACCTTTCATAAATCCAGCCTACAGAACTGTGAAAAATAAATTTCCATTATTTATAAGCCACCCATTTTATGGTATTTTGTTATAGCCAATGGAATGGACTAAGATACTGGTGTTCATCACAGAAACTGTTGAAAAGGTAATTAAAAAGAAAATTCAAATAGTCAATTTTCTACTAAAAGTATTTTAGGGTTAAGATTTCAAATAACTTATGATTGTTATAGCTAAGAAACATCTGAGTTGAATGTATTTCTTTCTTATCTAATTCCTAAAAATAGGAATCTGAATATATAGCATTCTTGATCACATTCATCACTATACATATATATATCATAATATGTTATGGAGATGATTAGATTAAATGCTTTCGTTTGCAAGAAATGGAAGGAGGGGGTCATAAATGTTTCAAAAGCAGTCCCTTTTAATCTTTTTGGCGCTATTTCCTTGTCATGGGCAAGAGTCATAACTCAAAGCAATTGTGACAATTCTGTCACTTCTAAAAATGATTTGTTAAAGTTAACTTATGCAAATATAAATATTTACAAATTAATTTTATTTGACAGAGCTTGTAGTTTACCTTTTCAAAAAAACTTTGCTGTATTTTAGTGAGCAAAATCAAACACACACACACACATGCACACACACACGCGCACACACACACAAAACTTGGAATGAGTTACATGAATGAAATTATCATGTTCAGCAAGAGGTATGTGGCCATCTTTGACTATCTATCTTCAAACAAAATCTTTTTATGTCTAAAAATATATCATTCATACGTGAAAGTCAGAAAATTCATCACACTCATGACCTAAATAGCGCCAAAAAGATTAAAAGGGACTGCTTTTGAAACATTTATGACCCCCTCCTTAAGGGTTAGAGGCTATTGTTAATCAGTCAAGTCTTTTTTTTTTAAAAGATAAAGCACCTTTTAACCATGCTTCCTCCAACATACCACCACACATGTTAATTGGACTCATTACTATCAAAATATATTTTTTAGCCACCAGTAAGTCCTTAAAATGAAAATATAAGCAAATAATACTAATAAATGAATTGTTGAAATAACTAAATATATCATCTAGATTTACATTATCCTTTTCCCAATTCTCTCTCCAAGAGCCTGCCCTACACCCATGTCGAGTATGTCTTCCTTCCTTCCTTTTTTCTTTCTTTCTTTCTTTCCTTCCTTCTTTCCTTCCTTTCTTTTTCTTTCTCTCTCCCTCTCTCTCTCTTTCTTTCTTCTTTCCTTTCTCTCTTTCTCTCTTGTCTCTCTTTTTCCTATCTAGTTTCTGAGATTTTCTCTTAGATAAAAAATACTACCTTGACCAAATAATGAGGATACAGTTCCATGATTTTTTTTCACCAAGATTCTTTGCTGTCTCCTATTTTTTCCCATATATATTAGAACAATAATTTCCCTGGGCAACAATGAACCCCAACTTTAACTTCCTTCTGAACCTCACCACTGCTCTACCATTTTCTCTTCAAGTCATTGTATGTCCCCTTTGCAGTTGGAGGGCTCCAATATCAGTAACCCAATTGCATTTTCCAAAAGTTGGACTCAAATGATCATATAAAAACTCCAATGAAGGGCCAGGTGTGGTGGCTCATGCCTGTAATTCCAATACATCGGGAGGCCAAAACAGGAGTATCACTTGAAGCCAGGAGTCTGAGAACAGCCTGAACAACATAGCAGGACTTTGTCTCTACAAAAAAAAATCAAAAAAATGAGCCAAGTGTAGTCCCAGCTACTCAGGAGGCTGATGTCTTGAGCCCAAGAGATCAAGGCTGGTGTGAGCTGTGATCGTGCCACTGCATTCCAGCCAGGGCAACAGAGTGAGGAGTGAGACTCTGACTCAAAAACAAACAACAACAACAACAACAAACACCTCCAATGAAGCATCAAAAACAGTTTTAACAGACTTTGCCAATATTACATGTTAGGGGGATAGACATTCTGCTGGGTGTCCCAGAGCATCAGAATTCGGCTGTCACATAAGTTCTAGCTTTAAAGGTATTATAAAAAGGCATTCTTAAAGTTTACATTTCTACAATTAGGTTAGTCCATGATTTTTTCACAAAATGTCTGAGTGTGAGATTATTTTTTTAATCAGCCAAATGGTGGGTTAAAGAATCTGCATGCATCTTGTTTGTAATTTATTGCTGCTTTTAGAAACCTAAATTGTTTCTTAACATATTTTAAGTTACTACAAATTACCAAGGTTGTTTAAAAAATAATCATAGAAATCTAGGTTTTCCAACAAAATTTTTCTTTCATTGTCTAATTAAATTATTTTAAAAAGTAATCCAGACAAATCTAGAAGGAAAAATGGTAGGGAAAAATCACTTATTTTTTCTTTACAAAAGGCAGTGGGGAAGATGTTTCAACATTTAGTGAGTCACTGAAACTCCAAACAAGATGGCATTTTTCTATCTCAGTAATCCCTGCTCCCTAGTGCCAATATCTACCCTTGTTATTTGCCCATGACATAAACTCTTTATGTTCAATCTTCCATAAAGACTGAACAATGCATAAAGTATTATACAGACATGTGAGGCGAAAAAATGCAACATGATTTTCTACCTTCTGTCATTTCTAAAGAAAGTCAACATAGTTAACAATATTTGAAAAAATGCTGTGCCACAACGGATATGTTTCCAAGAGCAGTTACAATGAATACTTAAAGGAAAATTACCAACTACCATAAAAAATTAGGAAAATACCAAATATTATATCATATACTTTTGTTGTGGATCCAGTGTAAATTATTATTTTCAAAACTAGATACAGACCGTTCGTGGACTGGCAAGTTGATGTTTGTTTCATTCCATTTGGAAAGGAACCTGTTTTGTAGGGTGTAATGTAAAATGTATTGTTGGCAAAAAAAAAATCTGAAATAGAGCAGTAAATTTAATTTATTTATTAATGTAGTGTATCTATTTTTTCTTTTAAAACATACTCTATGTTGAGTATAAAGTACTCATACTTGAGGCAAAAGAAAACATATACAGAAACAATGGCTTAATTTGCTGGAATGACTATAACTATTAATTTGTATTAAATAAAAAAATGATGTATTGGATAAATGTTAAGGTGCCTCTTTCATTTTCAAATATGTGATATGGTTTTATATAAATTTTTTTAAATTACTGATAAAACATGCATAGGACTGCTTCCAGAAAGTGAGGTTCTGGTTGTTTATATAATCAACCACTGGTACCTCAACAAAGAACTACAATAAAAATGAACATTCATTTATTTTAGAACAGTGTTCTCTCCTACCAAAATGTAAGCAGATCAAACCAAAGAGAGTAGCCTAAGTCCCTTCCCTTCCACTGAACAAAAGTAACTTTCAAGCATTATCAGGAATCACCTATGACCTACTGTAGCTAAACTTGCTTCACTGTGTTGAGCAACATGACATCCTATGCACACAGTGTCCTGTCTAAACACATTTCTCTAGCACAGAAAATAAACTGAATTATCAAAAACCTGTTTTTAAAGTCTGCTATTTTCCACTTCTATTTTGGTTCTTGTCCCAATCTCTAATCACTATCACTTCTGATACTACACAGTTCAACTATCTCTTTCAGTACATGACCTCAAGGCCTCATGTTTCATGAATAAAGAGCTGTTACTCGGCCATCTTCCAATTACAGAATGCTTTTGTATAAGAAATAATCTGAGACCAATTGTTAAAAATAACTTTATTTTTCCTTCCCACCACACTTGACTGTTAAAAACTAAAGGCTATGCATAAAAGTATGGTATATTTATCTGAACCATGATGGCGTTAAAAATAATTTAGGAAGGAAACAATATAGGAAAAAGTCATATTATTTAAGTTATAAAGTTGAAAGACTTAGAGAAAGTTCTGGATAGTATCAAAGGCACGATATATAGAATCTACACAGTACTTATTCTCTCTTTAAAAGTATTTCAAGAGTAAAAGGTAAGTTTTTATACTGTAAATTAATATAATAACAACTTAGATTGAGGAAACTCGAAAGCGTGATAGCGTTAGGACATTTAAGTATTAGATTCTTACTCCACTTCATAGTTCATTTTTCATAACTAGTGAACGTGTCTGATGACTCTTTATAATGTTCAAGAAGGAGGGAAAAGGAATCATTTGAAAATGGTTTCATGTATAAAAAGACTCTTTTGGCTCTTTTAACTGAGTGGGCTAGCTGCAGGTATCTGGGCTATGCTTTTTCCAGCTATTAGTTCCATCTTCAGCTGTCTTCCATCATCATAGCCAGACAGTGGATTTTAGCATCAAGAGGAATACTAAAAGGTTCCTTATAAGCTAATCTCCCTACCTTAATATCGCCTTGAGATCCACAGGCTCTAATTGCACTGAAAATGAGATGTGATGATTAGTTTAAGCCAAAGTGGACTTGGACCTGGGAGTGAGAGCAACAGTACATGGTTATAAAAGGTGGTTAGCTAAAGAACATTTAAGGCCTTTAAATACAGATTAGGAAGGGTTGCCAGATACCTGATAACAGATATTTAGTAGCACAGGTGCTATGCATTATTAATAGTTATGATAATTATAGCAAAGGTTATTAGTAATTAAAAGAAGCTATATAATTATAGTTATTAAACTCTCTGTGTGTCTCTGAGTTTTAATTTTTAAAACTAAGCAATGTCCTTATATTACAGTGCAAAAAACTTAGAAAAGTAAAATTGAATTAGAAAGTATCTTATTAAACAAAACAGGAAGAAATCCATAAAGAAAAAAATAAACCTGCCTAGTTACAAAAAGTCTATTTTCTAAATGGTAAACAAAACAAAACAATGATAGGGTGGGAGATTTATTTGCAAAACCTCTGGCATGTAAATAAATGTATGACAAGAAGTACCTTTAAATTTGTATTAAAAAGACAACTAATACAAATTTGTAAGCAGGAATATGAATAAGATTTTCACAGAAGAGGAAATGTACATCATTGATGAACTTGCATAAAGATAATTTATTTTACTATTAGTAAGATAAAAGTTAAAATAACAGTGAAATGACTTTTTCATTATTTTGAGTGGAAAAAAGTTATAAAGAAGGATTTAGACAAGTATTTAAAGAAATAAGCACTCTATCCATTGTTGGTGGGATTGTGAATCACTACAGTCTTTTGGGAACTAATCTAGCAACATCAATGGCAATAAGATCTTAGACACACTTTCCCATGAAATTATGTGACAATATTTAATAGTATTGTGGAGAGGAAAAGTGTTATCTTTTCCTCACCCATTGCTAGGTTCATGGCCGAGACACCTATGGAAAAAGACCAATTAACAAGAAGAAAGTCTACAGATCTGTTTAGTATGAGAGTTACGTGACATGGAAGACTTCAGAAATAAAGACTGAAAGAAATAGGAAAATGTCTATACATAGTTTTAATGCTTAGTTTTGATGAAGACATGGATAGTCATGGAAGATGTATGATTAGACGAAGCAGGTATGATCTAATGGTAATAAACGAATGTGGGAACTTCATAAGGCCCATTTGTGCAGTCTTCTCTTTGTCCTTGTATCTTCATAGATAAGGACATTCCTCTCTGAGTACAGGGTGGGTACCTCTGGAATGAGAGTCTTATGACCTAATTCCAGGAAAGGTCAGTTAGATTTTAAGGCTTGCTGAGAGGAGGGCACAATGAGTGAAGGAAAGATGAGAGAAACTCCCTGCCTTTGCTATTTTCTTAAATGACAAAATGCCATATTTGGGGGGTAGTATGTTCTAAAACCCATCAATATTCAGATAAACAAAATTTATCTCCTGATAATAATGTATAATAACCATTAGTAGCACAGTTGTGCTTTTTGTTTTGATGTCATAGTTGACCACAATGTCATCTCAATTACTATTAGATCATAGATACAAAGTGGTTGGCAAGGAATGCCAGGGAGACTAACAAAATAAACATGTTATTGAAAAGTTGTACATAAAATATAGATTTTTAAGTTAAATAAATAAATGCATGTGGAAACTGCATTCTTTAAAAGATATTAAAGATAAATCATTTATAAAGGAAACACAAATTAGAATTATTCCCTCTTTATTTAGATATTTATATGAAGATACCACTTTCTATTGATCATATCTATGACTTATTTTGCTTTTCCAGCATAAAATATCGGGAGTGCATTTATTTCAGATCAATGAAAATAAATGAGAATCACCAAAGATTAGGTAAGTTTTCTTTTCAAAAATGTTTATTTAATAAGGTAAACATCAAAATATAGAAATTATTATCATTTTAAGACAGAATGAAAAACATCTTGCTACCAAATTGCTGAGACCTGATAGACCCTATCAACAAGCCTGGCTTTCATGGAGAAAGTAATAAAATAGCTGTCATCATACTTTGGAATAGAGCCCTATATTCTGCATCATTCCTGCTTAGATCCGTAAGAGTTTCCCCTAAAACCAAAGAACCTTTTCTTATAGTACAAAAGTTATGAACAGATGTACGTACACACTAAAGTAAACTCAACATGTGCCCAAGTGAAATGATCTAGAGAAGGTATTGCAAAAGAAAGAAGTTCAGTATTAAATAGCCAACTCAAGACACATTTTAAAAATACTTTGAAGATAGTACTCTAAATCTTGCACAATAGAACCATGATTCAGTTATTCTAATATCTTAAAACAATGCAGGCTTTTAAAATTGCATTACACTGAGAAACATTTAGATTAGTTTTTATAGTAAAACACACAAGAAGTAACCTGGGCAACTGCTGTAATTTTTCCTGGGATATATTAATAGAACATACTAAAAGAATAAGATGAAACTCTGGTCATCAATGTAAAAAAATAAACTTACAAGGAAAAAAAGCTGTTATTTATTACTTTAATTTTTTAAATAAAATCTTTATGATAATATTAGCAGAAAAAATAATTGTCTTTTTCTTGTTTCCCCATATTACTGAATTAACACTTATAGAATCTTGACTCTTTTAACCCGAGTTATCCTACGCTTGATCTTAGCCAAAAGGTGAAGAAACAATGTCTTGAGTCGTTCTTATTTCATTGGAGTAGCATTTTCAACTAAAACAGTGTCTTAAGTCCTAAAGTATTTGTTTGTTTGTTTGTTTGTTTGCTTTAAGTCAAAGACTCACTCTGTTGCCCAGACTGGAGTACTGTGGCACAATCGCGGCCACTACAGCCTGGACCTGCTGGACTCAGGTGATCCTTCTGCCTCAGCCTTCCAATTAGCTGGGCTACAGGTGCATGGCTCCAGCCAGAAAACTTTCTCTTTTTTTTTTGTAGAGATGGAGTCTCACCATGTTGCCCAGGCTTATCTCAAACTCCTGGGCTCAGGCAATCTTCTTGCCTCAGCATCTCAAAGTGCTGGGAATATAGACATGCACCCGGCTGTCCTGTTTCATTTGTAGTGCCACAAAATATGGATTTATCATACATATTCTTCATGAGATGCTTGCATCATTTAAAAACTTTTAAATATGTAATTTTTAGAGTAATGTGGAAAATATTTTTAAAGGTATTAATACAAAAGTCTACTTTTTATACTACTGTTATAACTTCAGTTAAGTATAGACAGCTTAGCACTTTATCTTTTGTCATTTGATATTCACTGAAAAAGTAGTTCCCTCACACTTTAAACAATTTCCTGCTACATGCTTTTCACTGATAATTACTCTCATATCTAAAACTTAAATCATCAATATTGAAATTATTTCAAGATCTTTGAGATCCTGTGGTCTGTTCAATACAGAAAACTTGACTTGTGAGTAACAGTGATAATGTTGCAATGTATGTAGAACAAAATGGCAGATTACAGTGATGATGTTTGAGGCATTCACTTATCTCCATCAACCTCTTTTCTGCTGTGTTTTGGCTGTTGGTATCATAAGTTCTCCCTCTTCTACCACAGCTTATTGGAACAGAGGTGGACATTTGACCATACAGTTGTGTTATAATCATCAAGCTCCATAAGAGTTTTGGTTAAGTCCACCGATGACTGTTGGAAGTCTCCCAATGGGAACCAAAAATGTTGTATTTGAGCAGAAATGAACAGTTGAGATGGGCTATGAGGAGAAGAGGGGAAGAGATTAGGAAACAGAGAAATGGGGGCTGGGAAAAAAACATATGATTACAAAGTCTCACCTGAGCAAGAGTAGCTATCAACTACAAATGGCCAGATTCCAAAGGGGAATATAAGTTGGGGTATGAGAAAGAAAAGATCTGCCAAACAAAGTCCAACTTAGACTACAGAACTCAAGGGTAAGATGGTACAGGAAGTAGATGTTAATGATGTTTAAGTCAGGCAGAGCTATGTAGACCAAGCGTGTATTTCTGAATATCGAGGATAATGCTACCCTGGAAGATTTTCTTTTCAAATTTAATTTCCTTTGTCTTCCTTAAATAGTATATAGTGCTGATCCCGCTATTAAGATGTACCCATTATGAGTTAAATTAATTATGTGTTTATAATTACATTCAAATAAAAGGCAGAAAGGAAAAACTTTTTGTTCTTTTAACTTTGAGTACATGAATTTCCAAATAAAAAGCTAAAAGAAATTAAAATGAAATATGAAAAGCTTAGGAATCAATTGAGTCGTTTTATAAGTCTCTGCCATATGCTTTTTATCAGAAATTCATTTTATAATGCAAAAACTATTTGAGAAAAGAAATACAAGGAATTAATAAGTGATGAACAATCATGTACAACTACTATTTGTGGAAAATGAGAATATTTCTGTGATTATACTCCTGTAACTAAGCTATATTCATTATAGTATGCTGACTACTGGAAATAAACCATAATAATGAGATAGACTGCTGAACAAATCATTCAGTGAACAACTGAATGAACAAAAATATAATATGGGATTACATTGAAACCTAGCAATTAGAAATGGGAATGATGGTTCATAGACCAATATTATGTCAATATTTCATTAAACAACCTGAGCTTATAATGGAAGTCTCTGGGAAAAAGACATACACAAAACCATTATAAATAAACTTCCTTTTGAAGATATAATTGATAACTTCCAATATAAGGCTTGAGAAAATTTAATCTATTGAAATGACAATAAGACAATAGATCTCTAATAAATAAAAAAAGCCAAAAAATACAAAAGGAATCAATAAATACCCTTCAATTTTTAAAATACCAGGCTACAATCTTAATGCTTTTATGGTTATTTTCAAAGTATTAACATAATTAAACCATAAACACTCCAAATTCCTATAAAAGTATAAAAATGAGCTGTTTTGAGAGAATAAAAATTCAAAAGTAATATCTTGATATTTAAACTAATGCATTTAACTGGGCATATGGATATTAGTACTTGATCTTCTGAGGAGTAAATACTCTTACCAATTATTCAGCCAATCTCTTCCCCTCATGCATTTCAAAGATAAGCAATCATAACCAAAGAGTTTTAGAGATATTAGCAGCATTGTGCTAATAGATGATGGTTCGTGGCGTTTAGTTTGTGGGAGAAACAAGAAAAGGGACTGTGCCAGTTAGACCTCTTGTCAATGCAAAAGGACTAGTGAGAAGTAGGGCAAGGGCAAAATAAAGGATAATGGATATGGGTAGAGCTTGCCCATACATTGACCTCAGTGATCAGATGGGAAGGCAAACTGCAGAAACTGGCGTGAGCCATTATTATACCTGTGTGTGCATATGTAATATATATTATACTGTTATAATATTAGATCGATATAGCATATTATATAATATATTATTATGTATGTATATATATACATATATATCTGCACACTCAGATATGTAAAGAGCTATTGATTAGACACTGTCCTGTGCTGCTTATCTTATCTAGTCTCCTGGTTTACAGGTGGTCAAGGGAAAAATAAGCTGACCTGATACAGCATATATATATGTATATATATATATATATATATATATATATATATGTGTGTGTGTGTGTGTGTGTATACACACACACATATGTCTAGTGATCCCAAGGGGCTACAACTATGGCAAGTAAGGGTGAGAAATTCACATGAACTCAGCTTGTATGGATTAACATTAACTGACAACATGAGTATATACTCAGGTGTATCAGAAAGTGTTCATTCCATGATATCCTTCTTGGCACACAAGGTTTCCTCCCTTTGAAAACACCATGCTGAGTTCCTTAAATACCAACAGCTCTTGCACCACAGATTTTCTTTTCACAATTACTCTGGTGTAGAGTGTTCCTTGAAAGCTTGGCTTTTTCCTCTACGCTTTAATTTCCTATAATAAATGAGCATAAATTACCATGGTTTGGAGACAAACATTCATATAGAACATCAAGAAAACAGTCATAAAAAGTAATATGGGCAAAACTTTGTAAATTGTTCCAGCAGGGTTGATGAAAAACTGAATAAACAAGATTAGATGGTTTTTCTACAAATAAAAGGCTAGAATGATAGCATGTTACTTAAAAGTGGAGAAAATGAATAAACCCACTAAAATTGTTTTATTTGATGAAATAATAATCAAACATGTTAGAACATAAGGTTATTTCTTTGTTTCTCATATTATGGTCTGAGGACTGGCAGCATAGACATCACCAGAAATGCTCAGTTGTAGTCCTTATCTTCTTCCTGCTAAATCTGCTTCTGATTTTTTAACAAGATCCCCAGGGAACAAGTAAGCATATTAAGGCTTGATACACACTGATTTAAATTACCCTAAACCTTAGAGTTTTATATCTTTCATAAATATATTTGTATATGCCCAAATTAACTATGTATTCAAGTCCTCTAGAAATGTATACAAAATCATCACAACTATTTTCTGTACCAGTAAAACAAATGTTCATAGAAATTTATGATAAAATTAAGAATTCCAAACTCTGAAAAAAGTTGAAAAAGTCATAGACTCAGACATGCTACCTGCAAAATGTGCACACGCACAAAAAAATTCCCAAAGCAATTAGAACAACAAGAAACAGATAATGCTATATTTCAAGGTAATTCTACACAGATAGAAAATTAATGGCTAAACATGTAGCAGTGAAAAATAGCTACTCTTTACCAAAATGCAAATGTATTTAGAGGGCAAACAATAGAGATCAATCACATGAACCAAGATCTACAAATTAATGTAATTTGGGTGAGTTTTATTTTCATTTTCTTACTTGTTGTATCCTGTTGAAAAACAGAGATATGTAAAAAATTATCAAATACAAATTATCAAATAAATAAAAAATGATTGTTCTAGATAATTAGAATTAATCAAGGATTAAAAACTGAAATCTGAGTTGATTAAACTCTGTGTTGATTAGAAATGAACATTCAACTTTGTCTCCAGAGTTTCTGGTCACCCTATTATATTTGTTTTCATCTGACTGTCCTAATCAGAAGACTTAAACGGCACTGGCAGTGGCTCAAGATAAGCCAGAAGGATGAAAATCACATCATCAGCAATTAATTATATGGGGATTATTCAAAACTGTTGGCCAACTTATGAAAAATAGTTTGAAAAGAAAATTAAGTACTAGAGTCAAAAGAAGTGCTCATAAATTTTTTTAAAACTTATTTTTATATTGGTCTCACAATCTATAAAGATATAACAACATGTACTATTAACAATATAAATCAAATCTGGTAACCAAATCAGGAAAAGCAAGCCAAATATTTTAAAATTCTATACCCTAGGAAAAGACAGTTTCTTAACTTACGAATGTATTATTCCACACTATCACCAGAAGGACTGTTTGATTTTGCTTTGGATTAGATTGTTATGCAGATGTTGCACAAAAATAATTAAAAATTCTAATTGATTTGGTCAGCGTAGAGTATACCAGATGTTACACAATGAGCTTAGGTCATTATTCCATTGTTAAAAATTACTGTGAAGAATAGCAATTTACTTATAATTATAATAAAATAATAGCTGTGAAATTGAAGTTTGTCTCCTCTCAGTAATTTCAATAGTTGTCTGGATTTTTAAGGCAATTGAAAATCCCTTATTCTCAAATTATAATTTTCTTAAATTAAAAAATAAAGAATAAAATCTCCTTAAAGAAATACTAATTATATAACTTTTCTAATACAGCCAATTCAGAGAGACTTTGACTTCCACTTAGCTTTAATTTATGCCAGTATTCTTTGTAATTTTACCATCCAATTTGAATCATTCTTCCAACTACCTAGCTACAGTTTCTTGGTTTCTTCTTGTTTAATTATCTTCTCTCTCACTCCTAAACCCACTGATGCTACCATATTCTCTCTCTTTTTTTATTATAAAGATGTGTGGTACAATTCAGGGTTAGGTATACAAACGTTGATTATGCAGGTACCCTTGTTAATGGGGTATGATCCTCCTTCCCCTAGCAGGTTTCATATTCTGAAGTTTGTCATTATCAGTCTTGAACTAGCCTTTGGATCACAATTTCTCGTTTCCAGTCAATATGACCTCCTGTTTTAAAGCTATTTGCATTTTCCCAGGCTATAAATTCTCTTTTGCTTTCGCTCCCTTCCAACTCAGTATAGACCCCACAATTACTTCATTAAGCACACATTCAACAGGATGCACTTTCCTTCTTGCTCTCTACCCTACCAAAACATCTCCAAACAATCTCTATATTTTCTTCCTTTAGGCTATGAGACAAATTATTTTAAAGGCCTTGACCTGATTCAAAACTGGTCTTCAATTCTTTTGAGGCCTGGGCCATTACTGGATGACTCTTACTCCTAGTCTATAGCCCCTTAGAGTCTCCACTGAAAGCCAGGGAGTTTGTCTCTTTTTAAGTCTTATTTCTAATGTTTTATTATTGACAACAGTGGTGTGTTTCCCAGCCTCTCATTTTTCACTTCTGCTCAGCTACTCAGTCTGCTCTGGAATTAAAAACACAAGGGGGTTTCTACTGGATGATTTGCCCATTTAGATTTCCCTTTTCTATAGATTTTGATTCCTATGAATCCTGTTACTTGAGTAGCTCTCCCATGCTTTCTAACAAATTATATTTTATATTTTGTCCAGGTTTTTAGTTCGTAATGGAAGAAATGCTCAGAACCAAACTAGTTTTATTGCTGGCGGCAGAGATCTATATTGAATTTGTATTTACTCGTGGACTATGTCTTACACTTAAATGTAAGTTACCTAAAAAGAAACAAACAGGAGTTCCGGTAAGATGGCGATGGCATAGGTAGAATTGTGAGATTCTCCAATAGTGAGTTCCCAAAAAGACTCTTACTTTTCTTCCCCCACCTCCCTGCCCACTGCCAGCCACACTGGTCCGAGGCCCGGGAACCCTCGGTCCCACGCAGGACAAGATATTGCGGCCCCCGGCTGCTGCTGCTCACTATACATGACTCCCACCTGCGCGGGAGTCTCGGGTCTTGGCTCCCTCCCTGGCTACATCGACTCACCCAGCACCCAGTACCAAGCCGCCGGTCACCCAGGAAGGCTCTGGGCACCCGCCCCTCAGAGATACCAATTCCATTCCTAGCTGAAGTACCCTGTGAGTGGCACAGGGCCACTCTCGCTGCTCAATGCCTGCCCTTTGGAGCTTTGGAGCTCTGGAGCTCTGGCCCACCCTGGCTGAGGCACTCAGCATGCGACCCTATGCTTGTGTAAGGGAACAGCATATCTTAAGAGGTGCTGATCAGAGGCTCTCAGCTCCAGAGGAGGGAACTCCCGAACCCCTCCTCCACCCCAGCCCACTGGGGGTACACCAGATCCAGCGCCCAGCTGTGCAGCTGATCCCCGGTGCCTCCCACGCCACCACAGTCCATCATAGTGGATCGCCCAGGGACCCAGACGAGCAGAATCCGTGAAATAAAAACTGCCACCTTGGCCATTCTCCAGGCATAGATTTGCATTGCTCCGCCCACCAATGAGCAGCCTCCACCTTGGTTCCCGAGGTAATGTCGCTAAACAGGAGACAAAGCCCCTCCCCTACACTGAATCAGACAAAGGCAACTAAGCATCGCAGACGTCCTAGGCAGCAGGCTAAAAGAAAAAACCCAAGCTGCAAGTAAATTTAGTTGTCTGCAATGAAAGCAAGGGGAGAGGCTGGAGATCAGAGCTGAAGAGACTTTAGACACCCAGGAAAGATTCCAGAGCTAATCTGATTTATTATTTTGACTTTTGATTTGATCACTTTCACTGTTTGTTTTCCTCACTTTTGTTTGCTTATTGACTTACACTATCTGTTTGTGTTAGGCAAAATGCATCAAAAGGCATGATTTTATTGGTCTGTCTTGGTGTAGCTACCGTATTCTTTAGGGAACTTTCCTTGCATGTTTTTTTCACTTCTCTCTGGCTTTCTGTCTCTTTTTCACCTGTTAGTATGTATGTCTGTTTTCTCTCTCACACTTCTCTCTTTCTAACTTCATATTGACACCCACTTCCTCCATTATTTTCCTCTTCTGTACCTCCTTATGTGCCAGGGACCAAACCTATATTCCACTGCACAGAAAGATTGTAAGGCAGTGGGAAATAGGTTCCAGTGGGCTCATACACCAGTTGGTGGATGCTGGAATCAGCATATAGATTCTGAATCACAGCTTCCCCCTCAATTCAACCTCAAAACTGCAAAAAGCACAGCCCGCAGTCCACACTCCAAACTCAAAAGTGAACAAAGCCAGAGGACTCTCATAAGGAAGAACAGGAGATTGCACAAGCGAAGGAAAAGCAACCCCACCTCCCCTAAAAAACAGAATTAAAGAAGGGGAGGGAAAGGGGGAGAGAGAGAAAAATCTACACAAATGAAGAAAAACCAAAAGAAGAATATGGGTCTCTCCCAAACCCCTGGGAGGGCAGACACTGGGAAAACTGACTTCAGAATGCAAACAATAAAGAGCCCCCAGAATGACTGGTCTCAAACTACAAACCTAGATATCAAAACATTAATGGAGAGATTAAAAAGAATTGAGGAGAGACAAGAAGAAACTAGGAAGGAGCTGATAACTGAGATAACAGCAATAAAGAATACTGTGAATGAAATAAATAACAAA